>JACXIP010000009.1:11945294-12096461 GCA_014737485.1 Bombus picipes | reverse complement strand
AATATTGAACTTATCATCGAAGAAACGAAACCATGCGAGGTACCAGTTGTAGCGCATATGGATGAGTGATAAGATGTCGTTTCCTTCGGTTACATTGCACTTGCTTCCTTGATTCCATGAATATGGTGTTGTGTCCTTGGTTTTGAGCAGACATGGAAAATTGCATCTTAAAATTGCACTCTGTCTTACCGCAGGTTTTATACGAAATAGTGAAATGAAAAATTAAATACTGTATTCAAAATTATAAAATAATGCTATATAGAAATAAGATAGCACTTCAAAGACTTGATAGATTCCGTTAATAAAATAAAACAAAATATATCATTAATTTACTCACTATGAATTCATGGTACTGATTTAAATCAATGAATGTAGAGTTACATCCGATTAACGGTACAACTGTTATAAATTAAAAGCATAATTACTTTGAATAAATGGGAGAATGTCGTTATAAATTATTGGGATAACTGTTAAGAATTAATGGAGTAATTACTTTAGATTAATGGCTCAAATGTTATAAATTAATATTTCGAATGTTAGAAATTAATGGCATAAATGTATAACATAAAAGTTTAAATGTTGTAAATTAATGGCTTATATGTTGTAAATTAATAGCTTAAATTTTATAAACTAATGTCTAAAATGTCATAAACTAATAGTTTAAATGTTATAAATTAATGGCTTAAATGTATGAAATAACAGTTCAAATATTGTAAATTAGTGGCTTAGATGCTGCAAATTAATAGCTTAAATGCTGTAAATTAATAGCTTAAATGTATAAAATAACAGTTCAAATGTTGTAAATTAATGGCTTAGATGTTGTAAATTAATAGTTTAAATGTTATAAATTAATAGCACAAATGTTATAAATTAATAGTTTAGACGTTATAAATTAATTGCTTAAATCTTATAAATTAATGGCTTAGACATTATAAATTAATAGCTAAAATGTTAGAAATTGGTAGTTTAAATGTTAGAAATTAATAGTTTAAATGTTATAAATTAATGGTTTAAATGTACAAAATAAATGTTATAAATTAACAGCTCAAATGTTATAAATTAATAGCATAAATGTTATAAATTAATAGTTTAGACGTTATAAATTAATCGCTTAAATGTTATAAATTAATCGCTGAAATGTTATAAATTAATAGTTTAAGTGTTGTAAATTAATGGTTTGGACGTTATAAATTACTAGTTCCAATGTTGTTATTTGATTTTTTCTTTTTATTTACCTTATATTTAAATTCTTCTTCGATGTTCACTCTCCGGGAGTTCAGGCACGAAAAAGCTCGCGCGCGACTTCCGTGTTCCTTATATAACTTGGCAAGGTGTCGGTTTGTTAATCAAACGGCAACGATTTTTTGACACAGCAGGGGCGGTTGTTCCATTATAACAAAATCAAGTTGAACAATTCCTTAATTTTTATCGTAAATTGGCGTCTTTAACGATTTAATATGATATCCATTTTTGTCATTTTAATAGTTCCTACAAACTAAGACTAAATTCACACTTCTTTGGTACTAGTTTTCGATTATCAATTAGTTTGAACAGAAAGGGAAAAGGGCCTAACGGCAGTTGATAACGTTACTGTGAAATTAGTTAAGATATTAATTAATCAGACGGATAACATTCATATTAAGCGTTATATTATATTATCGATATTCGTTCATTTACTCGTGCTAATTAAAAAATAAAATGTTCTTTTTTCTTGAATAACACTTACTCACTGTCTGCGATACTTAAAGTTCTTATTTAATGCTTATTTGAATGTCAGGTACCTTTTTAATTCTTCTCAAGTTATACGAGTAAATTTATTCGTGTAGTTGTAACATAAAATGGCTTTATTTCTTCAATACCGCCTGCATCGCTGTACGTGATACAGTTATTAATTATGTGGCGAATAATATGATCTAATTGGCTGTAATCACGGTTAGGTATTTCTTCGTTAAATCTGTCGATCTATTAGGCTATTAGCGAGAGACTTATTGATTCTTTGAAGAATGGTTTGATTCTTATAAATCAATGTTTTAAATGTTGTCAATTAATGTTTCAATTGTTATAAATTAATTGTTTAATCGTTGTTAATTATTTGCTTAAATGTTATAAATTAATAGTTTGAGTGTTTTAAATTAATGGCTTAAATGTTATAAATTAATAGCTTAACTGTTATAAATTAACAGTTTAAATGTTAGGAATTAATGGTTTAAAAGTATAAATTAATGGCTTAAATGTTATAAATTAATAGCTTAACTGTTATAAATTAACAGCTTAAATGTTAGGAATTAATGGTTAAAAAGTATAAATTAATACTTTAAATGTTAGAAGTTAATGGCTTAAATGTATAAAATAAGAATTTAAATGTTCTACATTAAGAGCTTATATGTTGTAATTTAATAGTTCGAATGTTAGAAATTAATGGTTTAAATGTATGTCGGAGATGAAAGAACATCGGAGTCTTTAGAATTTTGGATAATCCCGCAACATTGTAATCTAGAGTCTACTATAGCAGTAATTAAACAATTGTAGTTATTCAATCTGATTGTAATTATTCGAGATTTGTGATAATGAGCTTGGGCAAGATGCGACAGCCAGTCGCCGAACGTAGCCGCGGTCACGGGATGAACGCTTTGTCTAACAAAGGTAGCTCTAAAGCTCTATAGCTCTCCTTAAAAGAAATACTTGTGGCGGCACGCGACAGTAAACATTCCAACGGTTTCTGTCCCGTGGCTCGCCACACGCAGACCCTATTCTTCGAGTAAGATGATTGCCAGATGTCGATGAGTCTCCGCAGTACATGTTCAGCTAGCCTGAGGGCCCGTTATAAATCTTAAAATTTAGCCAACTAAAGTCCTTCAAACAAACAGTCTTTATCCCAACTACGAGAAGATAGAGGAGAGCTATATTTTAACGAACGACGTCTCCCACTATCAACTTTCCCTCGAGGGCGGCTAGTATCTTTTTCTAACCACCAATATAGAGATTGACCAATTAGCAGCAACGTCCATTTCCCTTACTTTCTGAGCGAAGGCTATCCTCGACGAATCCAATGATCTCGTGTCCTTAGACACACCTCATCGTAGTTTTCCTCTGTGGCATCATCGGGACAGAAATTCATTCCTTCTTGCGACCCGGGTAGGAAGCCTCCTACCATCGTGGTTCGTGGGTGACCTTGTTCATGGGAAAAACCAGCTTATTTTGTTGGATAGCTATTCGGTTTTTCCTAATAGGCGCATGCCCGCTTTCTCCGTATTTTTAAGTGCGCCTAATAAACCCAAGGATCTCTCTAAAAACCAGATGTGCGTCGAAAGATGTTTTTAGGCTTAAGAAATTCTCCAGGACATACAAATTGACTGAAGACACATGTTGATACAATACAATGGAAGTGAAAGTTTATGATGGGTCCTTAGGTTTATTAGGGGTCGGAATGGCGTTACGCAGGCCGTTGGCTGTCCGATCGCGAGGGCTGGAATGCAGATGTTTTAGGCGACGTAACACGGGCATTAAGGCATTCAGTTATGGTACCTGTCAATATCTGAAGATCAAGGGCTGAATGTCTAAGTCAACTATAGATGAGATAGGATAGAGATTTATATCCTCTATTAAATTTTTGATTAGAACAAATAAGAAAAGGTCATTTTGTTAGAGAGATGAATTGATATAAAATAAAGTGTCTACAGCACTAAATAGCTCTTAGTTCTAAAATTAAGTAAAAGTATAATGAACTTTCGACCGTTCGCGAGGAGACGCGATCTCGAAGAAGCGCGCCAGCGGGAGTCGAAAATTCCCGTTACGATTTGAATAATCGACGCCACGAATCGTTCGTTCGATCCCTTATTTCGGTTAAGATGATAAGGGTGGTTGAATAAATATAACGCTGATATTAACAGATTAATATATATTTTCAAAGATCCAACAACTTCAATGTGATACAATGTTACGTATGTGGAATGACAAACTACGAATGAGTACGACCTGAGACTCGTTTCGTGTTGGCGACTGTGATGATGTATCTTCTGTCGATTGACTGTCTTCGACTTGACTTCTGATCACAAGTGACTAATCTGTAGTTCAGAGGATCTGTATAACGGTGCTTGGGCCTTGATGATCAGACAATGAAGGACGTCGCACGGATCATCTCATGCGACGTAACAGATAAATATTCTGCAATTTAAACTCTTAATTTATCAAAATATAATTATAACAACAATGTTAATATTCAAATAAATATGAATATAAGCTGTAGCTTCATTTAAGTAACACACCCAGTATTATAAGTGGGCATGAGTTGCAAATACGAAACCTATATTCTAGCACATATTGTATAAATATAGATACAACTTGAATATAGTAGTAACTATTATGCCAGATGTGCATATATTTAATACATCGATTTATTATAAAATATCAAATGGTAATAAACTAACCTGGTCGTCGAAGTACAACATAGAAATCCAAGCCATAAATACCAATGTTGGGGTCATATTTAATTCCTAAGTCAATGTGTTCTTGAATATCAAAACCGAAGTTTCCAGTGCCAGAGAAATTTTCTTTTTTCAATTCATATTCCCGTACCTTTATAAAAGGAAAAGCAAAATTGAACACTTAAAAAGAAATTGAGTATAAAACATTTTTATCGGTGATAGAATTACCTTCAATCCATGTTCAAGAATTTCCTCTGCTTTAGCACCTCCTACCATACAATATACTGCAATTTTTTCATTACAGCGAATACCAAATAAACGCACAGTGTATATTGCTTTAGAAAAAACAGGTTGCTGTCCAGTTAATTGTTCCAACATCTACAAAAATTTGAAAAATCTTAATAGAAATGAAAAATTTGTTCCTTAATTTGAAAATCGTTATTTATATTAATCTATATTTAATTACGAAAAAGATTAATTTTTAAGAAACCAACTTTTCTTATTAGAGATATAGAAACGGGTGTGTGTGTGTGTGTGTGTGTGTGTGTGTGTGTGTTTCTATATCTCTAATATGTATAATATATAGTACACATATATTTATATGTCAATAATTATGATGTAATAAAAGAACACGAAGAAGTTAAAACAATTTGAAATGAACAAAATACAAAAAACACCTATAATTGGTACCTTTGCAATACGAATGATTCTATCACCAGATTCACCGACACAGATGTTTAAACAAAGTAAAAATGTTTATGAATGCGTACTTCACGCATCACATTCTTGGATGAATCCTTTAGCTCTTTCCGCACTTTTCTTTGCTGCCACATTCTTTACATCCTGTAAAAAAGTTTGTCAATACGTTTCATTTAATAAAAACTGCTCATTTTAAATACTGTGTACAAACGTAAAAAATATTCGAAATATTGACTTGTTTTATAACAATAAATTATGATATCAAGATGTTTAGTGTTACTCATATTAATTTCTTGAACTAGTATTATAAGCTACTATTCTATTCTATAAGTCTTATACCTTTTATATCCTTTATCATTGCCTCGAATCCTCTTTCCATTTTCTCCATTTTTTCCATCATTACCTCCATTCCTCTCACCCCTGTTTGTTGTCTCTTTTTCTGACAAGCTGTATTTATCCAGTGTATTTTTAAAATCTGCCTTATCTCCCGCTTTACCCTTGATCTTCCTCTGTTTGTCGCTATCTGTCGTTTCCCTACCTTACTTTGTTTGCCGCGCATCGGACTTCCTCTTCTCTTCTAGTTTTTCTTATTTCTATCTCTCTCTCTCTCTCTCTCTCGTTCCTGTCTTCTTTTCGCTTTTCTTTCACTTTCTCCTCGTATGCTCACCCTTTGTTTTCCCTTCTTCGTGTCACTTTGTGCTTCCTTCTCCTTTTTCCCTTCACACTTTACTTTTTCCGCAGTGCTCTCCGTCCGCGTGTTACCCTCGCCCCGAACCAAACCGAAAGTCACCACACTCACCGCCATGATGAAGTGAAAAGAACGGAACTACGCACGCGCACAAATCACGATGCATTCTGGTGAGTACTAGAAGAATATAATTCTAAAGTAAAAAATTGCAAAAATAATAAAATTAAATTTAAAGTAAAATTAAAACATGTTGTTTATCCATATACAATCCGATAATATAAAAAACAGGATTATTTAGAACATTTGTAATTAAAAGGTATTTAAACGCTGTTATAGCTTCTATGTATAAATTATAATTGTGTGCATGTGCCATGTGATTATTATTTTTTATATAAATTTGCAAATAATAGTAAATTTGAATAATTTAATGTTCTATAATTCCACGTTATATGTTGAAATATTTAATAATATAAAAGAAATAAAAAATAAAAATGACTTGTAAAAGAAAATAGGATTAATAATATTAATAATATTGCGTTAAAAATAATACATATTTCGCAATTAATGTTTAATTAAATAATATTGAGAAAAAAACAGTATATGCGTACATTTTACTTTATAATATATTTTTTTAATGATAAGACAATTTCGCGCTCCAGCCAATCAGGAGTCAGCTAGGCGGGAATTTGGCAAGATAAAGTATCACTTTAGTGTTGGTAATCATGCTTGCTTCTATATCGATAGTATTTTCATAAATAGATCTTTAAATTTTTGTACATATATACAGAAGTTATAAAAAAGTCCTTTAGATTTCTGATAGGTAAGATTTATGAGGAAATCTTTAGATTTTTGATAGAATTAGGTTCCTGATAGATAGGGTCTATATAAGAGCTTCCAATTTCGTTTAAATTAATCTAGTTTTAAGTTAATTTCTAGTTTTAAGTTAATACATATATATATATATATATATATATATATATATATATATATATATATATGTATGTACAAATATAGATACATGATATTTATGTGTGTTATATATGTATGTATATACAATATACAGGGTGGTTGGTAACTGGTGGTACAAGCGGAAAGGGAGTGATTCTACGCGAAAAAAGAAGTCGAAAATATAGAATAAAGATCTTTTTTTTATTTTTTTATTTTTTTTTTAATTTTTCCATCGAGACAACAATCTCCAGTGAGATCCGTTATAACGAGACGTGATAAAGTGCACGCGTATCGAGCGAAAATTCAAAGTCGATTTTCTCGAAAACAAAGCCTCAAACGAAAAATTTTTATTCTATATTTCCGACTTCTTTTTTCGCGTAGAATCACCCCCTTTCCGTTTGTACCACCAGTTACCAACCACCCTGTATATGCATGGAAAGTATTCAAGACTCTGTAGGTAGGATGTCGTACAAACAGGTCGTACAAACAAATCCAAAAAGTCAACATGGAAGACAAGATTTTTGTTCTGCTCATGCGTGATATGATATGAATGTCTCAGACAGAAACAGAGATACTTCACTTATCTCTGTCTATCTCGTAAGAACTTTGTTGTCATCCATGTTGATTTCTGACGACTCAATTTTTGAGCGAGTGTCGACATCGGTTTATATGATTGCGTTTCATACAATACCTTTCTCTTCTCTCTCATTATTACATTCAGATATTTATGTATACACACAGATAGAGCCTATGAAAACTCTTAGATTTTTACTAGACAAGTTAAGTTAGATTTTAGAGCAAAAATAACAACAGTAATAATAATATACTTTTATTAATACGCTATGTATATGATTTTGAAGTTACGCCATTAAATATTTGAAAACTAAATTTCAGTTAATAAGTATAATAAAATAAAATAAAATGTACGATTACATCGTCTGAAATGAAATATAATGAAATATAGTATATAATCTTCCGGCTGTAATCTTATTTTTACTGATGTCGTCCGCAATGCATACTAGACCGTTTAAGTTCATGTAGTGTTTTGGAGGCTTTTGTGTATTAAAAAATTTTTCAAAATTCTTGAATACTTTTTCAGTTTCTAAAATATGATCCGATAGTTCTTATTTGCCACAGGTCAGCTTAATCTTTTTAACTAAATCTAAATTGAAAAAGAAAGGAAAATATGAGGAAAATGAAAAATTATTTAAAATTACTAGTTAAAAACGAACCAATATGCAGATGGCGAGTTAAATATATTGAAATACTATATTTATTATAGTGAAATATAATTATATATACATTATATATGTGTGTATATCTATTTCTTAATATTTGAATATAATATGAATATAATAAATATACATGTTTATTTTATAAGATTTAATAGTTTATCTACACGTGTAATCTGTTTGTGATTCTGTTTGTGAACGATGATGTTCCATTAATTTGAGCTAGCACAAGACAAGACTAAAACGATAGTGTATTCTATATGAGTATAAATAATTTATCAAATTTCTGTAAAATAATACATAAAATAAATCTTATTCGTATGTGTATAATTGAACAACGTGCAATTAGCAATCACTTTTGTTCAGTTAACGATTAATTTATTTATATTATATTTTATGTCTATACTTTATATTAATATATTAATCTAAACCCCACTCGCTTTCCTTCCACCGACCTCTAGCGAATCCGCAACGTCGAAAGGTGTTCAGTTATCGGCGCGCCGTGATGCGAGCAACAACTGTTTCGCATTTCGAGTGAATCGCTAGCTCGTTTATCGATACGGTTAATAAATTTTTCGTAAATTCACAAAATCAATCTATAAACTGTTCTCATTTCAATTCGTCTCAAAGTAAACAAGTCGGAAGAATTTTTATTAATTAATTTTACTCGTGATTAAAAGACGTGTTTATTATTTCTCTTTTTACTTTTCATTTGTTTCTTCTTTTATTCCTCTTTTCTGAGAAATTGAACGACCGACTAGGAACTAATTGTGAAATCGTAGAATAGTGTTTGGGATTTCCTTACTGAAAGAGTTGCCTAAGACTCAATTTTCGTAAAAGGATTTATATGCGCGTTCGTGCACATTGACAAACGGATTCAACATCGGCGCGTTCCTGCGATTTCGTTAACCATTTGCCGCCCTTGGAGTCTCTACGAATTGTAACTGTGGGTATAATTCATTTTTAAAATGTTCAAGCCGTTTGAAATAATTGTAAACTAGCGACATAGTAGTTAAAATTCTTATAAATCAATAACTCAATCACGCAATGTATAATCAATACAACGCATTGTATAACGATCAAGCTTCGATTGTTTCGATTTGTAGTCTATTTATTACGTAAAATTAAAAAACCATACAATCTCTAACACTGGCATTACATTACATAGAAATTGTAATTATTAAACATACACGAAGTGGACTTTGTTTCTTATAATTCCTATAATTTCGTTTCATAAATAAAATTTGTCTGTTTTTCAAGAACGTATTTCTTCTACAATTCTTCAAGCATAAACATCCAAGTATGTCGTTGTTGTTATGTCCTGAGGCAATTCTCACGCGATCGTATGAACTACGCAAGTAATTGCGCTCGAGAGTGGCAGCTGTGTTTTGAAATACGAGCACTAGTTGGTTACCTCTCTCAATCATTCGATCGTTATAGGAAATAGCAATGCGTTGTGAAGATAGCCGATACCGATGGCACAAAAGCTTACCAAGTTGAACTGGGCGATATTCCGATAACAAACCGTGGTTTGAGGAAAATTTTCACGCGAATCAATACTGCTTATCGAGCTCGCTGTGTAAACGGTTCTAATCGCAAGTCACAGCTTTCCGAAGGGTAAATTCTAGTATACGCGAGAAAAAAGTGTTATTGTCCCATTGAGGCGTTCATGTTTTTTTAAATTGTTTTCACTTATCACGTAAAATTTCTCTTTTTGTCATGCATGCAGATAGTTCATAACAACATTCCAATTTGTCTCGCTCCGTTTGTAATTTCGTAGCACACAGTACCTATATAAAACGGGGTTGAATATTTGGAAATTTTAATATTGGTGAGATAACAGAATACGATTCAGATATCGCACATTTTTATGAAATTCTTCGAGGTTTTCGGCGTGCCATTGCTATGTAATGAGATCAATAAAATGCTTTCTAAAGTCATTATTAGATTTTGAGAATTAATATTGAATTTCGGGTAAATAACTTTTGCGAACGGTGAAATATTTATTTATGATGATACAATTTAAATTATTTTATTGAAATAATTTAAATTGTCTGCGGGCAGATTAGAATTTTAATATTTTAATTGTTTGTAAATTTTTATCTTTTTTATTGTTTCATTTGTTTAAAAAACAAACGTAGACATCACCGCAAAGGAAAAATATTGCGTCATAAAATGAGATAATTCATGAAACATGTTGATCGCGATGACAGTATTACTAATTTCCTTATCGAAATTTAATACTTTTACTATGCAAAATAAATATATTACATTCGAAAACAAAATAATATAAAATTCAAATAATAAGGATTGCCAGTAATTTATATTGTTTTATCTTGAATGCTCAGCAAAAGCTTTCACTATCGTGAAAGATAGAACAGCAATATGTAGAATATGTCGAAATGTCAACGAAGTTGCATAACAGGTAATTTGCATATTGTATTTCCGCGGATTTTAATTTCTGATGTTTCTGCAGCAAATGTAAACTTTGCGAAGCCTAAAGATTCTGGAATTTATCATCGTGAAATTCCATAAAAAAGTAACTAACGACCATGCAAATTGAATTTTTTCACAACTGCCATATTAACATCATTTTAGATTTCTTTGTCGCTGCGAAACCTTACTTTTCCCCCCTTTTTTTTTCCTAGTTCAGGCCCTACAGATATTGGACAGATTTTCAACGAAATATTAAGTAAACCATTGCCATTCCACGGAAAATTTAATACGATTCTGAGGTTATTGCATGAATCTATTAAAGTCAAGATACTCGTTACTTCATTGTGCACTGTGTTATTAATATAAAATTGTTTTAAAGCGAAATATTGTTATAAAGTGAAAATACTATGACAAAGACAAATCTCGATACGCATTTTGTGGAGAAACGGCATGTACAGAGAGGAAATAAAATTTGAAGAAGCTATGATAAATTAGTTTACGTTGCGAGTTTCCAACGCAATTATAAGTTTTTGAATATGGGTATATAAAAATCTAGTTTGACGTTATGTCTTTCTTTCTGTTTTGCTTCCTCTCTGTTTAATATAATATTTAATACGCATTACTTTGAAACACGGCATCGTTTCATAAATCATTATTTTCACCGACAAAGTTATTAATCAGGAAATTTAGTTTGATCTTATTTCAACAACTCTGATTTTTCTCCTTCCTTTCCTTTTCTTATAAACTGAAGTTAGATTTTCCAATCACGTTAGATGAAATTTGAAATTACGTATCTCAGAATTAGAAATTTCTCGCGGGAAATATTTCTTGTGAAGATGAAATCATAAAATCGGTGTCCCTTCTGGCACACACACAATATTCTTCTCTCAACAGTGATTTGTCACCGACTCTAATCATTTGTCACAGTCTAGTCATTCTGATATAACTACAAAATATAAGGACGTAAATGGTTCGAAGGTACGCCGGTTTAACGTTTCAAGCGACGGAAGGAAAATCAGATTGTACTTGTTATCTCACGATATGTAAAGCTGTATAATATTAAACACAAAATATCTCAAATTGTATCGTACCGGTGTTAAATTTCTCAAATATTTTAGTCACCTTTATCACATTTCGTATTTCTAATTTTACTTCTATATTAAATATAGATAGGTCTAATAGCTCTTTTTTTATTGTGGCAATAACATGTACGTTGAGTGAAAAACAAAGAAAATTCTTCAACATTGTGTCTTTTTATTGCATAAAATGAAAGATGGCTTTATGGAGCATTCGACTGTTCATGCGATAAATTCCTTTATTTGCAACGTAGGATGTATCTGACTTTTTATTACGTTGTAATTAATGATCAATTAAGATGATTAATTAAGTGATTCATGGACATGCATATTTAGATAAAGAATAGGTATAATATTCGCATAAATATTATACAGGTTTTACATCAACAAATTTATGAATATTTCCGTGCTATTTATTTGAAAATAAATTCGGGAATAAGGAATGTTAATTCACGAAGAATTAACAGAATTCCGCCAATTTGATGAAATCTCTTTACAAGGAATAAAAATAGGGCGCTAATAAGTATTGATCTCTGTGATTAATCAATCAAATTATCGAGAAATTCAGCAAAATTAAATTTGCACACACTTTTATCTCATCGTTCACAGAATTCGCAATTAGAAATTCCAATAATCCTCGTTAAAAAACATTATCGAATAACAGTCTCGTTATAAGTTGCTTCAACAGTTATTGCCATTTCTGTTAATGCCGCAACAAGGGCCGGTATCCTCTATTTTATTGCTCTTTTTTTATGCTTTTGATTTACAAAAATTAAATGCCAATGTAATTTCACTATAAAATCGCTTTAATAACAGTTGTTAAATCGAAAAATTATAGAAATGTTTCGTATAAAAGCGTTCAACTTTAAAATTATTACGTAATTATCTTTTACGCCAACTCTAGCAACATTTTCACATTTTTTCACCATTCATGGATGAGCAATGATCTGTGTAATTGATGTACGTCATGTACAGCGTGAGTTGCAGTTGACACCGGAAAAAAACGAGCGGTATTGGTCATATAAAAAAAAGTGAAAAAAAATACATTTTATTTCTCTTCTTTTTCATGTCTGTGAATCAAATCTTGTTTCCATTTCCAGGTGAATTTTCGTGGAAAGATCAAACGCATAATTACCACATGGAACGACGGACTATCGAGAAGAAACAATACCTACAAATTGATTTGCTCGATTTGTTAATACGATTGCGTGAAATGATTTAATTAAACCAGGACGATTGACGGGTAAATGTCAGATAATTTCGTGTCATTCAGATTTTATAGCCCGCCTGTTTCGAACTGTTTCATAACTGATTGCGGTTATTTGTTACATCAGCAGTGATTATTTGCTACAAGAGCATTATTACTGCGAATTAACAACAATAAAATTTGTCTTTTGAAGTCGATATCAATTTTATGAAATTAATTAATTATTTAATTAATTTTATTTCTTAACTTTATTATTTAGATGTGAGAGAGTGAAGTATGAAAGAAACAGTGACGATCAAGTTGACTGTAATAATGGCTTAGTTGTTACCTTCAATTCTTCTCACTTAAGTAATTCTCTTCTGAGCAAAGGACTTTTTCTCTGTAATTTAACCCTCCTAATTACTGGCTATGTCGACCCTTTAACCATAAAATGTTGGATGTTTAAGCATAAAATGAACTTGTACTAGGTTCTCCATCAAAGAAAACCGCCTATTTTTATCAATCACTTTGAAAGCAATGAGCAGAAGTATTGCCAGAGTTACTTTTATTTCTTTTCATTTTTGACAAAGTTCCGATATTTTATCAGAGAATAGAACGGTTTTGCTTGAATTCAATAAGAGTCGCTTGAGAATTTTCGACATCGAAAAAATCGGAATAGGTTCGACTTGATAGGAAATATCGAAGAGTAGAAAAATGAGCAGAATTAGTAAACAAAAAAATTAATCAAATTCCTTACTATTGGTTTATTTCTTAAGTCCGAAATTTTCTGTCGAAGTTATATTTTAAATATTAGACAAATTTTGTCGAAGAAAAGATTATTTCACGGCATCAGCTTTCTTTATAAGATAGATACTTTTAAGGATTGTTTTTTTTTTCTTTTCTCTTAAAGATTACTCTCCTTTTGAATTTCAATTGCATTCTTACACGTGTGATATTCTAACCTTTGTCTGATCATAAAAATGTCATGTTTATTCTAAAAGACGAGCAAAGGATGCAGTTTATATTCCTACGTTGATTTTAACCGATGAAACTTTAACTTCAACCGATAATTTTAGAACGCTTAGGCAGCATCCCGAAGTGTTCCTAAACATATTACGTTTTATTTAGCCAAGATCTCCTTTGGGAGCAGGCTGCCCTCTAGCTATCTCGAGTAGTTTATAACCGTCGCTAAGCATCCATATTTGTCATTTGACACCGTTACATGAAACTAACGTAACCTATAATAAATATGAAGGAGTGTGTAAATTTTCCTGTAATTCTGGATTCGAGTGCCGTATTTACATTTTCTACGTATGCATATGACAAGAGTAAGGTTTGTCTTGTTTACATTTAAAGATTATAAATACGAGAATTGGGTTATTTGACATTAACTATGCCAAATCAAAAAAAAAAGATCATTTTTAAAGCTTTAAATTAACAGTTTCTTTTTATTTAAGTTGAAAAATAATCAGTTTCTTATAGAATTTTTTGTTTCTTGAAAAATCGAAGTACTGCGAGACACACTGTATAGTAGTTTGTTCCATTTTTCATGCAATTCGAAATTCATCGTTGCTCATACATGAATAAGGCTTTGCATCGAATATTATGAAAATGAGAGAATTATCGAAAAAGCTAAGTGAAATGAACAATTGGCGGTGAATTTAATGGGCTTCCATTCCTGGTACACGGAGTTCGCGTTAATGGCACGGCGTTGGTAAAAATTCGTTGTCGTTACCCAGAATTGCATGGTCTCGATCGTATCAATTTTGCATAAAAGGCACAATTTCGCCTCTCTTTCTATTGCTATTATACGCTTATTATACGCAAATTAATTTTGAAATTGCAGCAACATTTAATTATTTCCCTAAAAATTATTACATGTATAATACCGTATAAATGCAAAATGCGAGAAAAAATCAAGGTTGATGTAAAAGTAGTTTGAAGCGCACGTTACGAATAATTAAAATTTAAGAGAACGTTTTATTTCACTTGGGTGGCATACAGCACACGTGCAATGCCGACTTTAGCTCGTATCTCTAGTCGTGACTCGAATTAGCTGGTAGGTATCGCCTAGAGATTATGTGAGATTATGTGATGCGAAGTAAAACATTAAAGACATGCACGGATGAGGCAAGTTCTAAAACAACGTTTCATGGCATTTGCTAGCTGCAAAAGAAAGTCCTTACGAGGCAAGTCGTGTTGAATGAAAGTTTCATCGAATACGTTCAGGTTCAGCGTTTAACGATTCGTTTGTTCCATTCGAACGCAGTAATACTGTAAAACAGAACAAAAGTTATGTAAAATATGATTTTTTCGCGAGAGAAAACGAATCTACATATTGTCAAATTCAGTGCCCGATGTTCAGTTAAGTAAAATACGATTCGATTTAAATTGAAAACGGACGAATCTGAACGTCTTTTGCGAACCTGTTTGTGATACAATTGAAACAAAAATAGGTTAAAGAAGTTCGTTTATAAGAGAAATCCGGCAGTTTAGCTTTTTTCGGAATTATCAGTAGAAAGAATAATTGGAACGATCACGGGATCAAGTGCAGAGGTGGAAACATTAATAACTCAAATACTTTTACAACAGTTAATACATATATTGCAAATCAATCGTTACGATAGATACGTACTTACACGTAGACGTATTTTAGTGTGGAACTGAATTTCGTCGTAACCGTTGTCGAGCTCGAAAACATCGGTCAATTTTACGAACCACGGCACTTTGGCAAACGATACGATTGTTCTTCGGAGACAATATGTTGTCAACATCGTCTAAAATTCTTTAAATAGATATTGCTCGAGAAGCAATATGATACATGCAACTGTCGAGAAAATTATAAGCTAGTGGAATAGCTAGATTAATATGTTTAACCAACAAATAGATGTTCAGAATCATCTTTATGGGGATTAAGATATTATCACCGGCATTATTAACGTCGAGGATCGATAAGGCTTAAATGTCTGACAGTTTCCTGCCTCTTTCTCTTTCATTCTTCTTACTTTTTCAGTCGCCGATCTTAGAGTATCAGCGATGAGTGTTGGGCAAAATTTTATTTACGTATTAAATAATAAATAACAAATTAAAATAATATTTCAGCCACGAATAAGAATTTAATTTCTTGTTTAAATAAAAATCATTTAAACTATGCCAAAAATAATTTATTTATTATTTATTACTCGGAAATGAAATTGTATCTTTTATTTGGTTTTGTCTTATCTATTTTACTTTGTACACTGAAAAAATCGTGAAATTAATATAGTTATTTTTTATTTTATTTTATTTTAATTTAGTTATTTTGATTTTAATATTACTTGCTTTTCGAACAAGTTGTCCGGAAGTTTATTTGATTTTGGGTGTATTCATCATTCATGCTAAAAAACATTATTAAAAATTGCACATTTTTCTTTACATACCTCGTTCGTCAGAACATGTATTCGGCTTAACCATAGTTTAAATATTAACACTATAAACCGCGTTAGTGCGTAAGCACCTTGTGGAAGCGGAGTCCTTTTATTCTTCTTTATTCTAATTTATTATTAAATATACAACGACAGTAACTCAAAACATAATTGATTCGAGGTTGAAACGTGATAGTTTAGAGTTTGAACGTTTGATTTTTCTTAGCTTTCCTAATAACGTCGTGTTACGAGTGTGCGTTCGAGTTCTATTACTAAACATTTGGCAGATTGTCGTGTTGTTGCAAACTTGCAAATTTCGCCCAACGACAGATATTGTAGTTTAGAAATCGACAGTAACTACTGTCAACAACATCAAGTATAGCGATTTACGATGTCTATTGGAATTTATGATGTTATTAATGGAATTTGTATTATTGCTCAGTTGACAAAGTTGTAGGCAATGTTTCTCTAAAATCTGTGTAGATTTTGGGGGTTTAATATTGGGAACGCTCGACTAATGCAATTAACAAACAAAATATATTTTAGTCGTTTTATTTTCCATGAAATGTAAATAAATAAGTCATATTTTCCTTCGCCGAGCTGTTAAACTAAAAAAAAAGAAAAAAAAATTAACAAATTTTATTAATATCTAGTCTGTACGTAATTACATATTTATTACATTAAGGAAAAGGAAGATCGTGCTTCGAATCACGAAACACGAATCACGAAACAGATAATATATTTAGAATGATACAAAATAAAACGGCTTACAGAAGAACTATTAGAATTTCCCTCTTTTTACGGAAATTTGTTGTATCGCGTTGAACGAATAGTTTTGAATCGAAGTAAAAAGAATAACGATGCTCGAAAGTGTCCTCTCATTTCCGAAGTACATAATTCTTGTTCGGGAAGTTCCATCCGCTCTGCACACTTTCTTGTTCTTTGTCGGCGAGAGATACGTAGTTGGGAAGGCACTTCAATTTCTTGAAACTTTCCCAAGGGTAAAATATACGATGTATTCTATTCGTTCTCAGTTCTTGTGGTAATCCTTCTGAAATAGTACTTAATCCCACTGTGCAGTTGCTCGCATAACTTGCAACTTTATGCAAGAACCTCCCTGTGGTTTTTTGTTATTTACAATGATGAAATCACCATAAATGCCATTTTCAGAATTCCGCCTTGAATGAATTAATCATTTAGAAGACATTTTGTTAAATAATTATATTTCCAACATGTGTATCCACAATTACAATAAGTAGTTACTTCTGCTATATCGTTTTATTTAAAATAGGATATTCTTAATGCTAATTGACGTAACTATGTATGAGTTTCATTACAGACTTCGTTTCATATTAAAACAAAGGTATGAAAACAATTCTAAGAAATATTAAAATTAAGAAGTTTTGCGATTAAAAGTATTTTTTTCTCAATATTCAATCCAGTCGTTTTATCATTTTCAAAGATTCGTTATATATCTTAGTTTATAAATCCACTCATTAATTACCCTTCATATCAAAGATCTTATTTACTCGTTGGAATATTGAGATTAAACATACATCAACGTTCATGATTAAGTCGCAAGTTTCCGTTTTTCTTTAATTGGCGAATTTTATCGATTGATATAAAGACATAAACTATCATACAGGAACGTCTTTCTTATTTCACAGTACAAACGAATGTATTTTAATAACTCGTTGTCGCCGTTTCTTTTTACAATCAAGTCGATTAAGTGACACAAAAGAAAAACCGATAAACTCGATTAAAGGACCGTTGTGCTATTTCCGGGCCAGAGTGGATGAACTATCCGAAAACAGAATGTTGTAAAAGCTTTTATAATTTTGTAATATTCTGACTAAATCTTCCATTTGTCTCGTCCAATTAATATCTGTCAAAATTTGTCGTTCCAATTTTAAAACGGAAAAATATAAAATCGAAAGTCTGATAAAAAATATGTGCATCACGTAAAAAATAAGCGTCACGTTTATGTCAAGAAGATCATAGAATTTTATACTTTTTTCGCATTTTTAATATACATATCCATGTATACCTATATTGAAAAAATTCCACCTCGTGGAAGTAGACAATTGAGTATACAAACAATTTTTTAACGCAAATATTAAAATACAGCTGTTAAAAACGTAAATGCACAGCAATGGATTTTTTGTTAGATTTTCTACACTTGTTAGATTTTTTACATGACTCGGAAAAAATTTTCATAAAAACGCTGCAGAACATTTTCATTCGAGGAGAAGATATGTAGTTCGTACATTCTAAACCGATTACGTGCAGCACTTTCATAAGTTTACGATATCTTGATTTATATTGAGAGTACAAAATGCAGTCGAAGCAACTCTGAACGATAATCGGTGTGCGACAGTCGCGTCCAAATTCTCTACGATCGATATGCAAATTAAAGATGCAAAAACCACACATAAACGTTATTCTTAATATTCTTCGGTATTATCCCAAAATCTGTGTCCCTTAGATTCCTATTCGAATTTATTAGCTTATTACAAATCCTACGGTTGGGTTTTGTGTATAATTAGATCTGATCCTTCTATAGTCCCTCTAATTATGTGCTATAGTTTAACGTCATTTGCAGGGCAAACTCTAAGCCACGTGTTAGCTCAAAAGCTGTTCCTTACAGAAGTTAATCTATCATGCTTGTCGTAAACAATGCAAATAGAAATTGTCGATTCCATCCTCGTCCTTGCCTAGACCATCCATTAATTTTTCGTAACTTCGATCGAGTCGAAGAGGCTGTTTACAGGAGCAGGACTATTTACGCAGCCTCCCTCATTGGTATTCAATGATCACAGTCGTAGAAGCTGTCGCCCACACGTTATCCATCCACTATTGTTATGATACTCCTTTCTTTCAAATCGGTAAAGATATATCTGGCAAAAGTAACTTTCTTATTAGCAAAGATTCATTTTATTTCTTCTACATATACCACAAGCTGGGAATCATTGCCTCGTAAATTAAAATTTTGAGAAAATTTTTTTTTTGTTTAATCACGTATTTCGATTCTTTAAGAGAATCGTCGCTTTAATTTCGTAATTGATTTATAACTTTGTTCTCAACCGTAGCACCTTTTCATGATGTGATGAAATATAAGGAATTGTTTATAACGATAAGTACAGAATACTATTTTATAAAAGATAAACGTAAAAATGGAACGATTTAAATCACTATGATGCTCAGCCAGCCATGTAACATATAGATATTTATATATATTTTTCGATGACGGGATCTAGAATTTACAATTAATTAGTTCGTTACACGAGCACGAAACGAGTTGGCAGTTCGGTTGAATATCGCATTTGGTCGAATCGTCGTCTCGTTTTTGCCCCTTGTAACTGTCTAAGTTATTCTTGAGAGACAAAGGAAAAGGAGAAATTTCACGTATGCCGCGGGTGATTTCAAATTGGATCGAAATTCGTTCACCTGGTTCTTGTAATTAAACTGTTAACGATAATGACTTATGGATTAATGAAAATGATTATAGTAAATTTGAATCACATTAACAGGTATCGATGCGACGAATATCGATTAGAGTGATGGATTTAGACTGCAAATTCCCAAATGCCAAGAAGTTACCGAATTAACTTAACTGGTTGATTGGTTTAATCAGCTACTGATAGACTGATGCGCCTCTGATCGATATCTTATTCCACGGAACCACTTGTAGGTTTATTCCATGAATTAGATGACAGAAATAAGCTAAAATGATGTCCGATGTATCCTGTTATAGCAATTGTTTATATTGATTTCTGTATATTCTCAAGCGGCCGAGCGATTTTCCGGTTTAATGTCCATCTATGCTATATGTAAAATTCATTATTGCTGCTAGCAGGCATAATTTATTAAATATAATTAATAAAAATCTATTAATTAAATTAACGAAGTTTATCGGGTTTTGATTGAATTAGGAAAGGCATGGCTTTGAGGATTTTCAATATCGAAGAAAAATCTGGAAAACGATTTTGTCTTCAACTATTATGAACGACTTTTGTTACAAGTCATTCGAGTCGGTTCAGAAACTTCTAATATTTTTTTTTTTTTTTTTTTTTTTTGAAGATAATTTATGGCATGTTTATGGCAATTAAATTCACTAAGTATTGTAGGATTTTGATTGAAGGAGAGAGAACATGGTCTTGAGGATTAATTTCTTAATTTTAATTGAGAAAAGAGGTAGGAAAATTGTTTCATTCTTAACTATTTCGAATAAATTTTTGGGATAAGTCATTGAATTTGTTTTAAGAATTTCCAACATACTCTTTGATGTGTGTACGATGAATAATCAATACATTCTAATTAACGTCTTGCATATTCGGTATACTTACTCCCAATAGTAGATGTTTGTATTATAACTTGCGAATTGATAGCAGATTATCGATCGAGGTATTTACAGATTTAATTGGTTTCAAGGAAACCAACGTACTGATTTTATTAACGTTACCAACAACGTAATTCGATATTTAAACACTTATCAATGTATAAATATGTGTTTCCAACGAAATAATTAATTTTCAAAGTAGTGTAATTGCCTGTGCAATTAAAATTCGTGTTAATAGTTTGAGAGCAAGTGGAAATTCCGTATATTAGCAATTAATTAAAGGCTCTTAAAGTATTTCTTTCAATGAAACATGCTTTGAATAAAATGAAAAAAATGTCGATTTCGTCCCTTGACTTTTACGTAGTATCTGTTATACATCATATATTTTTTCGTTTCGTATTCTTACGCTCGTATTTTTTCCTGCGACCGTTTCCCATGATGTTCTATGACCGAAACGTCTTGTTATTTCATCTTTCTAAACTTATTAAAGATAAATAGCTAGAAAATTCTCTTTTCAGATAGTTGAACTGTATATGGATTTAATTATAAAAGTACTACAATTTCAGTGAAATTTAGTATACCTTTGTCGTGCACTTTTAATTTATTTAACATATCATATTTGAGACAGAATTAGAGACCAATGAATGTAAAATAGAAGAATTTTTATTCGCATCATAGTGAACATCGTGTTTGATCACTTTCTGTTGATGTATCTGTTTTTTTGGGGGGTTGTTCGTATTCGGCGCGCTTCCAGTTTGTTCTCTATCGGGAAACTGATTACACAACGCGTTAATTACAGAGTGATAACAGTGAACGAACTTTCGATGTATTCGACTAAAACGTACCCGAGACACATCGATGCTTGATTACCTGTCTTTGTGTTTGTAGACAGCTGATAGTTCGTTTCGTAAGTTCATCTGCCGAATACCGTAATTGCATTAATTATATCTCGCGAACACCTCGCTGATAACGCGTCGCTCGTTAAGAGTAAAATATTGTAATACGTTTGATACAATAGCTGTACATACCATACAATAAAAGCGAAGACTCTAATTAGGACAAACTTAGACATCTGAGTCTTGAGACATCACTGCCTCGTATTCGCTTTCATTACGTAATTTGCTTAGAGAATGGTTTCCAAGAAAAAGGACGATAAAGAGGAGGAAAGAAAAGGAGTTTCAAAGGATAGAGAAAAGAGAATAAAGGAGAGAAAGAGAGTCGATGACAAGACGAGTATGAAGAATAGGAACGTAAAAATGAAGAAGAGAAAGGATAACAAGCGAGGAGAGAGGATAATGAAAATATGGAGAAGTTAAAAAATAATAGAACAAGCAAATTGATATCTTTGAAAATAATAAAGATGTAACAGAAGATAGAAGATAGATAAAGTTGAAATCTATAAAAAGTCTATGTCAAATGTCAGCTGAAATCTGTAATTTCATCTGCAGATCAATTAGCGTCGTGTTTTACTCACAAATTTCTAATTTTCGAAGTTCGTATTTCTTCTTATTCGATTATAGTCGTCAACTTTCAACCCTTCGCCACGGTTCGTTTTCTAGGAATCAAACTCGGTTATTCGGAATTGAAACGTGTCCTCCATTCTTTTGCCTCTTTTTCGTGTAACGAGGCGGTGCATGTTCACCCTGAAAAGTCCTTGTTAAACGACAACATAGAAATACCGACTTGATTGATTGCTGGGCTTGATTAATTGATTGTAAAATCGATAAACTCTGGCTAGAACAACAAACAAAAGTTATTTGCCGCATTATCGCGTAGTATTTCGTCAGATTACTTACTTTATCAAGATATAAAAATTCGGCATAACGGAATCGTTAAATGCGCGAATTATATTGGAAACAAAAGATGATCTTCTAGTTTCTCTTGATGCTTTCCTTAAAAGAAATATCTGCTGTATCGCGTACTAGGGTTAGATGTTCCCCTACATCTTCAGTTTTTGAAATAAAGTGAAAAATGTAAGCAACAAATGGTGCGTCTTAGGTGTCCTTTTCACTTTTATCGTTGTTCAAACATATTTAAATGTTTAGAATGCAATAACAATACATATCATTTTATTCGGGGCAGTATATTGTCGTTTCAACAGCCATTCGATAGCTGTTACTGTAAAAGCACAAAACATCCGCAAAGTTGAGAACTTGCAATTTCTTTTTCAGAATTGATTTTTTCGGAAATCGTTGGTTCTAGGGAAAAAACGTTTCGCAAATTTGTGTTTGATTCACAAAAGTCTACAAAAATTGCCTATCGGAGGTTGCAAAATTAGATACGTTGTGAACAGTGTAATTATTCATCGAGTCGATTCAGTTGAAGGATTCTGGTTCTGGTCTCAAGGGTTGAAACGGATTTTTACATTTCTCTGCGTATATCGAACGAGTGAAACATATCTGGCAAAGAATATTTGAATAATAAAAAGAAAATTTGAAGAAAGGTAAAAATTAACAAGGATAATTAAATTATAGTTTCCGTTGCAAATAAAATTAAAGTACGCAAGTTCGAGGATGCATGTGACGAGATCAATTGCACGTCATGATTAGATCAAAAATCAAATTAGTCTCGTAGTTTGTCGTCGCTTATCATTGTTTGTCGCGGTTTTGATGGGACACATAGCCTGGAATTTCGGCGACGAGAGACAGCTGAGGTGATTGATATATTGCTAAATCGATTAATGCACTTGGGCAGCAGGCGTGTTAGCTGAGGTTTATCCTTCATGAAGTTCCAAGAGAAATGGCTAAGTGGATAGGTACATACTCAGTGTAGCTATCGGCTCAACACTTATGATGGAGATAAACTCCCCGTTCTGGAACACCATTAATCCGAGGTAGAGAATGATCTGGCATCTCGCGAATGAGCCGTGGTATTTCGAAGACATTCTGTATGAAGCGTACACCATGACACACGGAATATCAGTATTCCACCTTTTGTAATTCAAATTTGAAAATTTCCTTATATCATTTTTATGTTGTATAAATTATAGTCACGAAGAAGTTAATGCGCTCAACAAGAAATTAATGTCTGCTAACGTAATGCGCCGTGAAAGCATCAGAGAACATTTTATCGATTTCTAAACAATTTCCTAGAAATCCTTAACAGGATGAAAAAGGTTAAAGTTCGAATATCACCGATGAAATCTTCGAATTCCATTTACGAAGCTTTAAGCGGATAGATGAATCTTGAAGAAGAATTCCGTTTTTATTATCCTATCATACGTTTATTATAAATCTCAAAACGGAACAAATTTTAATTAAGGAACGAAGACACTATTCGTAATACCAATAGTTAAGACAATAATAAAAAGATTCTAATTTGATTCTAACGCTATCCTTCGTACTCGTTGACGCTACAATCGTGCGACATTTGCCAATAGATCCTCCTGTTCGCGCAGGGGTTGCGTTTTTAAGATGTCCTTAAAACGTTCCATTTCCTTCGGATTCCTCATTGTACAACGTATGAAAAGGGTTTGAAAGTCGAAGGAGTTTTCTTGAACATCATTGCACAGTCGCCCAAAAATCTACTACTTTATCTGCTTCGATAGATTCTTGTTCTTTACAAAGCTCAGTCTATCGAAAATTTAGAAATACGTATCGGTTCTAGTTATTCTAATTTCGTCGAATCCGATATCTTCGATACCGGCGAAAGACCGGGAATTTACTTGTTTCTTTGGACGTCCGAAAGTTTCGTCCTTAGTTTGGTATACGTGTATAGGTATTCCGCGAGGGATGGATTTCGGAATGGATGGTCTTACTTGTAAAAGAATCGTTCTCTTTTCGTCGTAGTAAGAAACTTTTCGACTTTACGGATTCATCACTGTGCAGGATTAAAGAGGAATTAAAAAAATATTCAGCGTAGAAGGTTTGTATAACGTAAGAAATTATATTGACGACGAATGAAGAAATATTTAGCATATTTAAAATTGATAATTTAAACTCTAACGTAGTCGGAATGATTAATTTCGTTTATATTTCATTTGAGAAAATATATGGAGGAAATAATGTAATGCTAGTCGTTGCTTGGAAGATCGTTTCCTCTTTTGTCATTAAACGATTTCTTAAGTTTGAAGAAAAATATGAAATAATCTTTATTAATATATAACACACGATTTATTGTTTCATATCTATGCTAAAATTTTGTTATCTATCGAAAGAGGGACGAAAGTGGAATATGAAAAGTGGGATTTGAAATTAATTTTAAATTTAATTATTACATGATAATTAATCTCACTTTGCATCAGAAACCTGTGCACACGCACATGTCGGCAGAATTTCTTCGTTTCGAGATTGAGTTACGAGATAAAGTGTGGCTGGGATATCCGGAAAGAAATTAGATTTACTTCATCGTGTACACACGAGTTTCATATCTTTAGAAATCCGTAACTTTTGATAAATCGAGAACTTTCTACCCTCGTACCCATAGCTCTGATTTTTCTCATCATTCGCTTTCAAGACACGCTATCGAAACGATCAGACCCGCTATCGATCGCCGAATTACCGATGGAAATGATATTGTTCTTTCTAGAATTCTTCAGAACCCAGCCACCCCTACATTCTAACGAATTTTGCCATTGAAACGAACAAATCGTGCCTCTGTTTCTCATCTCAAATAGTCTGTTCTTTGAAACGAGAAAAGAAAGAAGAAGAAAAAGGTTAAAGGAAGTTTTATGATAAAGCTACAAGGAATATCGTATGTAGGAATATCAAGAAATATTTTCCATTTTTTAACAGAATATAAAGTAGAGATAAATGATATTGATACATCCTTTTTTAAATGCCTTTGCATACTGTGATGGTCTTTTTTTAATGCATACTGATTTTTCGATGCATCAACTACTAACTGTTTAATTACTGTGCTTGTAACTTTGAACAGGAAATGCGGCAAATTTCAGTTTGATTTTTTCTTCCTAAACGGAAGAGAACCTTAGCAAAAACCTTAAAATTCACTAACTTAGAGACTTGGCATTTTGGAACGAAGAAATTTGAATTTAAAGCTCCAAATTCGTTCGGAGAATTTTAAAAGTCTCAAGTAGGATTTCGCCTTATTTGTCTAAAAAGCAAGTACCTTATATGACATACGTTAGAATGATTCAGACGTAACTTTAACTTTTGAAGATATAATATACGGAAGACGCTATGGAGAAGCTATGTGTTTTCGAGTTATAAATAATTTTACTTTCAAATGGTGGAAAGGAAAGATAAAGGCAAAGGAAATAACGAGATCAATGAAATCTCTATTTAAATCTCTCGAGAAACTTCTTGTCGATACTTCTTGTCAAAGTAGGCGAAAGCTGGTCACTAGAATACAAAAGAAATTGAAATAACAAAATGAAGTCGAATAAACGCCTAACAAAATACAAACTAGTAACAAACTCTACTTTTCTATCTATAATAATTCCTGTGTAACATTTCAGTTGTATAGAAAATTGATTATAGTTGAACGTTGGTTGTCTTCCGATGAGATATCCCGTCTTTGAGTTTCATCAGTTCGTGAGTTTCTTTAAATAACGCTAATGCTCGGACAACTGTCGAGAAATCCTCTAATCTTGGTATCTTCTGACAGAGAATCCCGTGCTCGAGAGTACCTTTCTCATCCTACATCTTGATTTTCAGTCACGTTGCGAATACGTAATGAGTCGATCCCTCTTAATAAGTAGTTTCCCGGTGCAAAATTGAGCGGTGTATAATAGCGACTTCGATATAGAAATATCGGCGGAATATTAATATTTTGAATATTTTTGTAACTGTAGTTATTCAGTCACCACGGCGTTCCGTGATCCAACTCCAGTGGCGAGCGAGAGGCAGCAGTCCCTGTTCATGCTAGATTTCGACATCTCCAATTGATGAAAGTGCAATATTGGTTTGTAAATTGGTTCCTTAGCTTTTTGTGTTCTTTGTTAGGAAGTGTAAAGTAGTTAGACTTTAAAATGGAGATAAAATATTTAATCCCATATCACTGCGAAACTATGGTTCTGACAACCTCTTCAACGTTAGTTCGGATTCGAACGATCATGGCAAAAGTATTATAGTTTAGAAACCATAAAAAAAAAAAAATGGTTTTCAGAAGTGAAATTAGCTCAAATGAAGATTAACTTGATATGTTGAAACTTGAACTGTTGATAACTTGAACTGTTGAAAAATGAGGTCAATTATATTCAAGAATGCATCTTGGTGAATGCTTTATAAATTATCATACAAAAAGAAATACAGAAATTAATATTATAAAATCATATTTTCAAAGATTAAAAAAAAATTATATTCCAATAATTTATCTGTATTTACAATTTTTCTTTTTTGTTTTTGTAAGTTAATTTGAATATAAAATCATTTTACACTAGCTGTAAGACACGCGTCACGTATAAGCTAAAACACCCGGAGTAGCTGCTACGCCCGACCGAAAAAGTCCTCGAGTGCAAAGAGTTATCTTTCCCGTCGATCATTTCATAAGAATATAGAGTATGATAACATCAAGTACGTGTACGTTATATTGAGAAGTCATATAAATTATATAATCGTTACTGTATCGGTACATAAATACATCCATTCTAATTCTTGTCGTTTTTAAATCTTCTCTTTTTTCTGAAAAATAGTATATTTTGTATGTAGTACATTTTTAATTTTATTCCGGTCTTATAGTTGTTCTAGTAATACAATATTTTATATATTTGTTAGTAAATTAATAGTAATTTTAATAATGCAACAAAAGGGTTCATTTTAGAATTCATTTAGGGTTCTTTGAAGATTGTCATTAGAATCGCAGATACCACTGAATTAAAGTTACGTATGTTTGTAGAAGATCCGTGTCACGATCCGTTATATTATACTACTCTGAACATGCTCCTGTCAGAGTAGATGTTCTAAACCCATGATCCGGGCAGTGTTTCGTACGTTAGGTACGTGTTTTGATTCAGAGATGTTCCTTGCTCAAATTTTCTTTTATACACAAGTCGTCGCACATGCAATTCTATAACGACACTTCCACAAGTTAAATACATGTACAATATAGACATTTACGTTCCCTATAACCGCGTCTTTACATTTCTCAGAATAATAAATTTCTCATCAATTCACTTCATCTCTTAACGTTATTACTTCTTGAAATAATTTCTTCCGTTCAAATTGTTTAATTACTTTAGATCTAATATAATCTCGGTGATTGCATATTCTGCCCTTCCAATCAATTCCACATCGGTACTATTTTTCCACTTAATTTGGGAATTGAATGAAACACTTTAAAAATATTGATCACATTAGTTATATATCAGATTTCCATCGTGTGGGCAAAATTTGAGTTAATTTGCGCACACCATATAGCAGCGCCAATGTTAATTATCATCCACTAAGTTTCTTCCTTGGTGTAATTTTTTAATTTCTCGAGATGTTTAATCGGGGGGATAAAACCGGGGGAAGACAGAGGGGATCCAGCCTTCGGAATGGATCATCCGAGATCGAAGGAACGGGCGTGAACGGCCACAGTAATTAACGAAGGATCAATACATCTTACTTTGCGCGCTTGCAGATACCATCTCGACGAGGCAAGGACGGAAATCTCGAGGGAGTAATCATTTCTTTCGCGGACGATTAAATATCTGAATGGAGTAGAACGTCAGGAGGAATCGAGATTAGGCAAAATAATCAAAGACGGCTGTCCCTCTGTTCCCAACTTCCATTAATTTTACTCTGTTGGCTCGTTTACTCTCGCTCAGAAACTCACTTGCGTCACGCGAAAATCATACCTTTTCCCTGGCACTTGGCTTGTTAAAATACTTCTAATCGGTAATTATAGAGAAATCCTAAAATAGCAAATGGTAAGTTCCCCTAATTAATCCCACAATACCGATTACCGTGGCATGGTTAACACGAAGCCAAATTATAGGATAGTAATTTTCATAATTAGGGAAAAAATGAGAAATTCTTTACCCCTTGATATAAATGAAGTGATGTTTAAAATATTGTATCATTTTAATTTTTAAACAATAGGAATGCCCATTTCCTTAGGGCCATTGGACTCTATTATAGAATTAGATGTAATTAGTCTATCTGTATCTATAATACTTCAGCTATGAGAAAACATAATATTACACGAACAGCCGTGAACAGAACTGAATATCACGATTATTGTCCACCGCAAAGTAAACATCCACTCTAAATTGTGACTGCGGTTTGTGGCAACGATACAATGAATTTCAATTTACGACAACACGGCAATTGATTCGTGTTGGTAGTACAATAGTTGATTCAATATCATTAACGCAGAAAGTAATGGAATCTTCATTTGCATAATTTATTTTTCTCCAGTTATTATATACGTCGAATTTTTACAAACAATCGTTAAACCATTGTAATTAGAAATAGCTTTAAAACAGCAATCGCGCGATAATTTAATTGAACGAATCGAAAAAATCGGCAGAAGTTTTAACTCGTATCGACAGTCTTTTCCTGTGCGTATTTCCACGATCCAAAATACCGTTTGGGAAGCCTTTCATCGAAACAATTTCGTGATTGTTTCCATAACTTTGTAACGATGTGAATTTCAACTTGCCGCGCATTTTCCGCGAACACATTCTATTCTAACTGGTGCATGTTACGTTTCCTACATTTCCTACGTTCAATGTATTCGTATCAGACGCGATCGATTTATTAGCTTCATCCATTTCATGTGGGAAGAGCACGTTTATTTATATATGTTAGGAAATCTGAAACTTCAAATTAGCCACTCTCGTCCGCGAAACGCAAGTTCGGTTATCCCTCGCTATAAAAGCAGCTTTATGATCGAACTGCGTAAATACCAAGCTAAATTGGTTTTGATTACCCTCGCGATAAAATTGACATTGACGTCGAAGCCTCGGAGAGGACGTTAGAAACGTCGGTGACAGAAACGATTCATCGCCTGACATCGTCGGCCATTGATAAATTAATGTTTCAAACATTTCTCGATTAGCGCCTTTAGTCTTTTTCTCGTGTAACTTGTAAGCCGTTAATTCGTAGTTGGTGCAACTTTTCTTTCTAGATTTGTGTATCGTGTCTGTTGTTACTTTCACGTTGACCTGTATGAATTCGATTGCGGTGCAATCGACCGTGCAAATCGTTATTTCCGTGACGGTTCAATTTCCAACAAGGATGAACGTTTTTTGTGACGATGAACAAATCTCGTTTATTTTTCCCCGATGGAGCGAAATCGCACGTTATTGTGCACTACCGAACACGTGTTGGTGATTTTATTCACGGGATTACATTTTAGAGGATAATTGTGATATTTAGTTCTTTTGTTTGCGCTCGTATGAAGTTACACAGTAATAAATACAATAAACAAAAAATAGGAATAGATTGATTGCTCGTATCAATGAATTAAACCAAACAAAAATGAACTTTACTCAACGCTCTAATTACCAACAAATAATTTTCATACAAAGCTTATTGCTATATCATTAAAATTTTACATATGTGCTACCCATAGATTACTATAAAATTTTATGCTAAACTCGCTGGGTTGTTAAATAGTATTGCAAATCAATATCAAATGTATATCGTCAAAAATTTCTAGGTTCAAGATTTTCTAATATTCTATCAATGATTCAGTTTAAGGATAATAATCGTGCGTTATTTTGTGAAATATTTTTTCGTGGTTTATTCGCATGCGATTTCTTCAAAGAGGATCTAATAAATATATAGATTCTTTTAAATGAAAGGCTTGCAATATACAGACACGTGGAATTATTTTCTTTGTACAACAGAGTTACACTCACGTTCGTATATATTGATCATAAAAGAAGAAATCTAATGAATATGGGTGATGCATTCGGGAAATAAAATTCTCTTGCCACAGAAAAATGAAATGTTCGCCTATTTGTGAATAGCCAAAGACAAAAGAAGTTAAGAATATCGTCATATTATCCCTGAACAATAACCTTCTCACTTTTCATCTCCACTCGGTGCATTTACTTTCACCGTTGTCTTATTGCATTTTTAATTATCACGGGCCACCTCGTGTTGTTTGAATATTACGTTGACGTCGAACAAAGAAACGACTGATGGAAAATTTTTATTTCGCGCTTCAAAGTACACTTATTCAGTTTCAAATGAAATTTAACATTTCAGATATATTCTATGTGGGCAATTAATTATGCCACTCAATCATTTAAAATCTAATCCAATAAATGCCTATATGATTATTTAAATACATTTTTTAATTATTATAAAATACAAATTATACAGACCATTAAAATCATACAAATTAATATAAAATGCAATCGATCGATTTTTTAACAGACAACCCTATTAAGGATTATTTCAATAAAGAGCTCATTCCGATATTCGAAGAGGAATGAAAGACGGGAAGAAATTAACACGAAGCAAAACAGTTGGGTATTTTATAAATCTTACAAGAAAAAGATTATGTTTCTTCGATGATTATCTTGAACGTTTACGTCTCCTGATTCTTTCTTCATCTCCATCCTTTTTCCACGTTGTAATTCTTGTTTGTAATATGTATCGTAATAAATGTTCTTGCAGATATTTTGCCATCAAATTCGGCAAGAACCTCGACCATTCTTTTTCATTAAGTCGAGAATCTCGTTGATGCTCAATTTCGACCAAATCCCTTTCGATCACGTTTCTCCAATTTCTCCTCTTCCGCAAGAACGTCTTCCGCAATCGCGTGTACACATTTCTTTATTTCTTGCAATTCTAACAAGATTATAATCCGATAGACATCGTCTGCATGGTACGCGTGTCTAAATTCAAACCAATCTCATGAATTTGTTAAAACTGTCTTAAAACTGTCAGGAATATCGAGCTTCGATTAATCGACGCTCTTGCGCAGTGAATATTAATCACGTTTATGAGAACGCAGAGGAGGAGGTAGATTAAAATTCACATATTCTAGCAAAATTGATCGTTCTTAGTGTAATTCTATCATTGAAAAGATTAAGCCATATGGCTATGTCGGTACTATACGGTAGAACTGCATTTATATGATCGAAGGCCATATACATATGGCAGAAATCTATGATCAAGCTGATTATTCTCACTATCTATATTGTCTCCTTCAAATAATAGGATTTATAATTATGTTCAGACAAACATTTTCAACAGTAAGAATTAGTCTAATTCCGATGAATGATTTTCTACTGTCCATTTTTACTGTATAATATTACAATATTTTTAAAAGACAGTAGCTTTTTGCTATCTATATTTTCTCGGAACATTTTGACATGGAAAGATTAGAGTTATTCGATAGCATCGAAACTCAATTTCCACTTATTTCCATAACACCGTGATAGAATCGCATATCCATAGATATAGTTTAATTTGACGTATCATAAATGACATTGAACTTTTCTTGCAGCCCCTATGCAATAATTTCCCTTGCTTGGCCTTAAAAATAGAGAGTTGAGCACATTCGAAAATATGCATATTAACAACTGAAAATAGGTCAGCCCGTATTTGTGTAGCCCCACATCCTATCGATTTCACCAGCTTCTCATTTGTTAACAATTTGCAACATATCCGTGTATTGTACGTACGATATGTATCACAAATACTGAATCTTATCTTACCGCGTAAAATATTTCACTTTTGGAGAACAATATTGTGGAAAATCGAAACGTGTTTTGATCAATCAATCAACAGCTTTACGTGACAAGTGAAAAGGTAGGATGATTGCGTACGATTCATTGATCATGTTAGCATTTTAATATGCTTCGCGATAGCGAAGAAGCGACTATGTAATCACCGCCTGGATGTAAACGTGAAAACGCGGCCAATTAAAGGATTAATCGATGAGAGGGCTCTATGGATCGTACGATCGACGCTGTTGCATATGCATGTTAATCGATCGGTTCGTGCACGTCAACAGCCCGTACAACTGACTTAATGAATTCTTATCCACTTTTAAATGATGCTCAGTCGTTTGTTTCTATCGTTAAAAAGGTTCTTCTAAAATTGGAATTTTCTTTTTTTTTTTTTTTTGTTTCGTTCAAAGCTAGATAAGACATTTTACATGTCCTGCTCGAGTGTCTTCTATGTTTTTCGATCAGCTTTTCAATTTCTCCTCTATTCCAGTCTATTTTATTCTTTTCTTCTATATCTTCCTAGATTCCACGATCTTCTTATTCACGAGATGCACCATTTTCCTTTTTATTATCATACGTTGATTCAGGCCAGGCGTCACAGTAAGATAAGCCATTGCCATAGCAACTGAATAGATTAATCCACGGCATACGCACCGTGACGCAGGAGCAAGATGTCAACTTGAAAGTTCAACGAGCTTGCCAAAAGCCCTGCGTTGTCGGATTGTGCATGTGCGTGCTGGACGAAGCTGTTGGTTCTACTCGACTGGGAAATTGCACGATGAGCGTCACGATTCAATGACGAAAATGGATGGTACGAGATAGAAGCTCAGATCCCTGAAGTTCGAGCGATAAAGAGTACACACTAATTTCCACGCTAGTCCCATAACTTTTAATCATTTATACGATAATCAAATTCATACAATGATCGTGAAATGAACGGTTAGTCAAAGATATATATGTATGTATATGCAAATGTATATGTCATATACATATATATACATACACATATCATTATAGACGTCTGTATAAAATTCAACAAAACTTTTCTCTCGCGAAGAATTTTCCGTCATTCGGTTTCAGTTTTCATAGGTTTTCATAGGAGAGAAAAGAATGACACCTAACGGTGTCTCCTTCATTCTTTATCGAACCGTCGACTCAAACGAGCATCGAAAGAATATATGTATACGTATACATACACTAACAATATTAAGCCTAAAGAAATTTTTATTAACATTATTGCGCGTTTACAGTTGTTTTAGAGGATTTAACTAAGCCATAATTGAAATATCAAAACTCCAGAAAAATGGATGATATTTAAATTGAATTACTTTCGCTAATATAATTAGCTAATATAATTAATTAATGGTTCTCATAAACCAATCAGCAGCGTATTGAGACAAACAGTGATACTATATCACGAAATCTATTAAACATCTCGAAACTCTTCTTCTGACGCAATTTATTCACGCAATTGCTATCACTTTCCCCGATTATGATCTTATTAAGAACACCGTAAAACAACGATATAATACTGTTCTTCCTTCCCTTCTCGTTGCCTCCTCGACGCGCGAATTCGGTTTGCGTGGCAAATAAAAGCAAACAAAGAAAGGACGATTCGTAAGATTCCTGTCCAAATCGACAGGGTCGGGAATTCACGGATTCGTTGTCTGCGCATCGTTCGCCGTTTTCCTTCATTCGTGTTAAATGGTCGGCCGCGCATAGAAGACCCTCGTAAACGCGATCGTAACGCAACGATTACGGCGAAATGTATAATATGTTGGCAAGCGTATTAAACTTTTTTCATCGTTCTTACTTCTTTCTTTTTTTCCTCACGTAGTTGATGTTGACCAATAAACTTTGACCTTTGGAGCCTCGGCACGCTTCGGTAATTCCCATTCTATGTTCATTCTTCCCCGAAGCAAGTTAGTAAAATGAACGCCGATCATTCGGACGATTCCAGGAGCAACATGGAATAAATATGCATGAGGTTGAAAAGTTTAAAAAGAAATATATACCTGAATACGTGTGGGGGGGGGGGGGCAGTGAAGTAGCTGGGAATATTTTACAGTGATTTAATTCATAGCGGCTTAATGATAATTTTAAGTGGGAAACCGTGTTCCACCCTCTTTATCCTTTTATTATCCGAAGCTTCGGATACTCTTGCTAAATACACAATGTGACGCGAAGAACGCGTAGTGCAAAATCAGTTAAAAATGTAGAGCATAATCTTTTTTAATTGATCCCTCGTTTCCGTGAAAATTGAACGTGAAGATTAATTCTTGGCAAAATACCTATGAATTCGTTCAGACTTTAAGTGAAAGAATTTTATTGTAGATTTGCAATTTGTATTTAAACATAAAATAACTTTCTATTCGCTAATGCTATGCTTACCTATAGCAGCGTATATTCCAAATTTCGTTACGATATATCATATCGTACTATTCAAACCGTATAAATGTGAAACTTAGTATCCATTCAAATGATCCCAAATCATTCTCGAATAAATCGACTTTCATTTTTGAGATTGCAAGAGGCAGGAACACGCCGCACGTGTCACGTAACCTCACAGAAAAATCTCTTTAAAATGTACTATGTTTCGATAGCAATAATGCCAACGAATTTCCAGAAGGAAAAATAGGGAAAGTATAACGTGACAACGAATACGATCCAATCAAACTGGTCTTGGAAGCTTTCTTTTTCGTTCTAATGGGACCAACCTTTTTCAGATCTCAGGCTGAAGGGAATCTAACTGGCGGCAACGGTTCAGAAAGGAGGAAAAATCGAGCGAAAAGTGCGATAATAAAAGAGGGAGGATATGGTTTCCTCGGCGATCTTCGGGGCAGCCGCTGGAACTGGCTTGGCCCTGTTCGTCGCAATGACGATAGTGGTGTATCGATATTACGCGGTGAGACGAAAGGGAAAATATTGGAGCAGTCTGGATCGTTGGCCAGATCCACCGGGCACGAAGAAGTCGGAAACACGACAAGAAGGCTGTTCCGAGCATTGTCACGACGCCTCTGCGTCACACGTGCTCAATTGTTGGCGAAAACAGCAGAAGAATTACCATGCAGTGCAGACTACGGTATGTAAGATATGCTTCTCTTTATGAATCGCTGTACGTGCCTCGAATAGAAATTACGAAGTTACCTTGTCATATAGGGAAATAGAAATTTTTTTCTAGCTCTTTTATTTCATAAATTTTATAAATCGTATGTTTGATTTTAAAAATATTTGTATCGCGGGATATTCGTTCGTAGATTAACGCGATAAATTAAAAAAAATGTTGCGCACATTCTTCCGATTTGAATCATAGTTGTTACAATATTAAATTTTTGTAGTAATTCGCTCTTGTGAAATTTAGAATTTCGTACAGTTTTATAATTTCCTTTTTCTTAAGATTGATATTTTTTTTTTTTTTTTTTTTTTTTTAGAATGTTCAGTGAAAAATATCGAATTATTAATCGATATGAAAAAGTTTTTAATTCCAATATCTGCGAAATTATTAGTGACTAGTTAATTGAAGCAGCTAATTTTTATAACCGTCTATTCCGCTTGATTAAGATTTATTCTGATCACATGTCGAGAATGTCATCGATACACGACGTATTATAGGTTGGCTGTACTCTATATGTAAGTTTGATGCGATCTAGCACGTTAAATACCACGCACAAGTTTCCCCTAACTTATATCTATGGCACAAAATTGCGTGGGATAGTTTTATAACTATGTAGATGCTATATTGCGTAATTTGAAATATTACTTCAAGTAATGCGAAATTTCATGCCCTTAAGGCAAAATTTAGCTTAACAAAAGGATCGCAAAGTATCTCTCCTTTTTCTTTTTTTCTTTTTTGTTTTTAACAAGAAATAAGAAATTTTACTTCTTTATATCATTGTATGATAAATTTACGAGAATATTTCTCAATTATATTTTCATATAATTCTCGTAATTTTGTAAAAGAATCTTTTAAAATACCACGTAAACTTTCAAGTTGATAAATCTCGTGACCAGCCAGACACAGAGCTTCATTAGTACAATTCTTCTTAATCTTATTTTCCACTACTTACGTTAAGTCTTAAGTAGCCTGACGCGAAGCTTCGTTAATACAATTCTACTCTAAGTAGATAAGCTTGTGATTAGTCAGACACGGCGTTTCGTACAATGGTACAATTCATTTTAATTTCAGTTTCTACTTACTACTTTAGGTAGACAAATTTTATGGCTAATTAGACAGAAATACTTTGTAAAATAGTTTTCTCTTCTCCGCCCAATCTGCAGTAATCAATAATCATAAGGTACCGTTAATAAACATTATAAAAATCAATTTATATTCTTTTTAATTTCTTCTTTACATTTAAAATATAAATCGCGCTGACTTAATTATAGATATAGAAAGATGACTGAAAGTTTCGTCAACTTATCGACCGATCGATGAGTAATAGATCCTTAATGACACTGTTCTTAATTCACTTGCAGTTAGATCACTCGACGTGCAAAATAGTTAACCATTAATTAATGGTCTCGGTATTATTTGACCAACGTCAACATACTTGGAGCCGTTCTGAACCGTTGCGTAATTACCCAACTGTTTATATTAGCTTAATAGCGTGAACCGTTACTTTCAGTGCAGTAATACGCCCGTATATTCTTTGTCCGGAACACATACACATCATTACATGTGCATTATAGTTTGCCATATTCTCAAACGCTAACATATCGATCGACTAACATACTGAATGTATGAAAAATTAGCTTGTATCCATAACATTCTAATTAGGTTTTTCCGGTTTCTACAGAAAAGTGGAAAAACGTTTGTAATTTGTAAATTCTTCCAATTCTTTGTACATTAAATTTTACGATTGTGTTATTTCTTACTTTTATTTAAACATTTATATATACAGTCGAATAATTCACGACTCGATGAGAAATTATTACCTATGCGAATCTGATAATAATGGTTCGTTGCATAGCGCGTACCATAACTGTTCGAAATCCTATTAGTAACTGTTATCAATTGGAATTACATGCTCTGCTAATTACTTAACAGTCGGCTACTAATTTAAGGAAAATTGATTGTTTGCACGATGCGAAGGTATAATTGTTTCAATGCCATGCCGTGCGCGTTCCATTTTAAGATCAAAGGTATCCAGGATAACTCTAACAATTGCTTTTTAAAAATCGCTGTGTTTGATTGATGCCGGATGGTTTCTCGTATTCGTACAATTTATTCGTGAAATAATTTTTTAAACATTTATTGATAAATTGAATTAAAATTGATAAAAGTGTCTTCGCTTTTAATATAAACAAACGTTTAATTTAGTATCGTCGATATTATATAATATAAAATTATATGATATGAAGGTACCAATATTTTGATCTATTATGGAAAAGTATGCTTAGAAGATAGAAAAATATCTATACTAAACTGTAATTATATTATGTTTCTATAAAATAATGATGAAAAAGGAAAACGATCGTGTAATAAAATGAACGTGCGTATGTCAATTCATTTGTAAAACTCGTAAAGAACGTTTTTCCGAGACAGCGCGTACGGAGGTCACTCGTCAAAAATAATTTTTAGACTCGTTAGTAACAGCCACGTGGCTGTTGTGCACGTGTCAGCTTGTTAGCATGTAGTTTCGTTGTTACAGAGAAATCCACGTATGTGTCAGCGGAAAATCTCGCTGGTAGAGCATATTTATTTTAATCAGTATGTACATACAGAAATTTAATTGAAAAGAGCATCGCGAATGCTTTAATTGTAGTACGTATTTAGGGTTTATTCGTATAGTATCGATAAATGTGAAATTTCTAGTAGAATTGTATCACCTTTGATTCTAGGCATTCCGATAATTTTTAGTTTTTCACTGTTTATAGAATTCTTGATAAGCAATCAATGTTTAATTATTTTAATTTGATTTGTATCCTTCAATTCTATGTTAATTTTCGTTTCATTTTTTAAATTTAATTTTCATTTCATTTTATTTCATTCCTCGTTTTATTCTGTGAATAAAGTACAGGCCTATAAAACTGTTTAGGAAAATACCGACAAAGCAGGGTCGGTAAAAATTTTAAGTAATCGATAAGTTCTTAGAGAGAACTAGTCGTTTCGATGTAGGTAAAACAGATTGTCAGTATTTTATGTTGTTTCTCTAGTGATAACGTTGATATCCTTCTTATCACTTATTGGTTATAAAATCTACCACTGAGAGAGAGAGAGAGAGAGAGAGAGAGAGAGAGAGAGAGAGAGGACTGTCTTGAGGATCGAAGGCATAGACGAGGTAGAAAGTATGGACTTACCATCTTATGGAACTTTATATTTACCGTTGATTATCTAGCCTGTGTTTTGTATTCCATGTTCTAAAGTACCAACGATGAACAAGAAACACATATTCCTCATCTTCGCTTCTCCTTTTATCGATGATCGATATTTATTTTTCGACTCTGGATAAATTTTATCACGAAGGGTATATTACAATCGAATTTCTTTACACAATTTAACTCAAAATACATAAATTCTCCATCTACCATTCTGCTTGTTGTTAAATATTAAAAGTACCATACATTTCTCATATATTTGAAATGGATAAATTTAACGGAAAATTGAAATTAAATTTTCTTCTGCTACCTTAAACTTTCCGCACCTTAAAATTCTGCTAATAATTCTACATTCAAACTAACAAGTCATTATAATTCATAATAATAATAATAATAATAATAATAATAATAATAATAATAATAATAATAATAATAAATAATAGTAATAATAATAAATAATAGTAATAATAACACGTAATTCATACAATAATAGGAAATAAACAATTATACAGGAATTTCAATAATAACTAACATCTTTTAATTGCGTCTTATCGCATAAGGATTATTTTCTCATCGAATCTGAACGAAAAAGGATACTCCTTGCCGTGAGACAAACGAAGTTTCTGTTCGAACGATCGATCAAACGACTGTTGTTCACGGCATTTAATGGCACACCAAGGAAATCCATGTTCTCGAGGCAGTGAGAAACAGAGCAACAATTTACTGCTCGCGTTGCGTCCATCAGTTTGACGCTGAAACTTCTCGCGAAAATCTATTAACTTGCGCTATATTGCGCTCAATTCATGGAAATTTCGCACGATAAACCGATTAAGACTGGTCGCTCGTGCGCAGCTTACGTATGACCTTCCGCTTTCCGATTCGACAAAGTCCGCTTACAAGTACCGATCGTTGCGAATGTAACTCGCGAAAATGGACTCGGCAAGGATAGAGAAAGATAAGAGCGGGGAAACATAGTACATCGCCATTGCTTTTATTTTTCCCTGGCTTTAAAATTCACCCGGTTCGCTGTATAATTTAACGAAATTCGTAATCTCCTTTATCGTGTCTACCACCTGTACGCGCGCAGATACAGAAACTGGCCGTTCCAACCGGGAATCCAGAATATGGAATGTGGATCGATACAGCGCTCCACAACGATAGATATCGTGCCTTCGAAACGCCGCGTACACAGTACGAATGGCGAAAAAGCGGCACACAGGGATTCGTCTGGCTCGGATAGATTCCGAAATTTTTATTATTTCCTCGATAGCTCCACCCCCCGTGATATTGCTTTTTGACAAAAAACAAGGAGAAAATTTTTCAAAAATATAGAGTCTTGCAGAGCTTAGTCTAGCAAATAGCGGATTCTAGGTTTCTATGCTACGAAACCAACAGAAGTAACGGTATTTCATATGCGTACCGATATGCTGATTTGTACGAAATACAAAAGAAAATACAAAAGGAATATCGTTACGTTAATTTAATTTTCTTCTTCTTCGAATCTTCACCATATCTATACGTAATCGAAATATCTATCAACGTGAACGCGTTTCAGCTTAAGTCAATGGAAATTATAATTTCGTCCAATGGTGTATTGATAAATGTATTGGATTGGCAACTAAATGATTGTGGATTTTATCATTAGATGCTGTTGACAAAACCCGCAGTCACTTAGTTGCCAACCTAATACATACATTGGAGGATGTTGCGTTTAAAAAATTGACGCGTGTAGGTAGCCGGCGTATCTCGTGGAATTTGTATCGTCGAAGCTGCCATGTTTCCAGGTATTAATAAAGAATCGCGGCCAGAAGCATATCACGTACGGGTACTCGTACACAGACATGGTTTTATCGGGCGTAACATTTTTTCTTTTTCTTTTTTTTTTTTTTTTTATCGTTGTATGATTCTGATCGTAACTCTGTTTCTGTAGTAATACGTTTACAGTTTCTTGATAGCACGTGGCAATTCTACGTTCTCGCTTCACAAGCTGACACAGATAATCAGAGATATTTCAAAGTTGGCTCGGTTAGATAGAAAAAATACGATTTCTTTACTTTTTTACTAATCTTTGCATTGATAATTTTGTAGATGTACGACGAAAAAATCGAACAAACTCGTTATACGATATTTCAAAATAGGCAAGCATTTCTTCCGCTCTTATTAACGTTACATCTTATTAAATATTATTTACATCTTATTTGCGACATACTTTACAGTTATGATAAAAAGGTCTATTTCGATACCTACGATGTTGTAAAAATTTTACGACGTGTAGAAAGAAATAAAGTGGCTGAAGAGCATTTTACATGTGTCTGAAAGAGGTAATCGAAACATCGATATCTCAGTGACTATAGTCGTTTCAAGGCTATAATGCCATAGGTCATCATAGGTCGTCTTGTATTGAAGATAAATGAAATGTTCCAATTTAATCGAGACGCCCTGTCTATCTCGTAACAATTAACGTTGTATAGAACTGACTGTTGTATACCGATAATATCAATAACCTAATATAGTAAAAATATGTTCATTAAAAAATAGTTGAATGTATAATTGGACAACATAATTGCAAGATGATCATTTGGGAAGCGTGAATCGTATAATTAAGACAGAATGTACGGTTTTATATCGTGCGGTTTATTCTACGAATTTCACTTCATAATCAGGTTAATGTTTCGCGTAATCTGGCGCTACCACTAATAAGAAATTACTTGATCCTTGCTACACCAAGGAACCTCGATTCACTGGAATTTGCATTTTAATCGGACCCGGTGCTTTTTCTTAATCGGCAGAGAACAACGCAATAAACCTTGTATAAGCCAGATTCTAGCTATATATACTGCTATATACACGTATATATAGCTCATATACGAGTAATTCGAAATACCGAATGAAATATCTTGTCTGTATTATAACTTAAATGATCCTTATCATTAAACCAGCAAATGTACATATGTGTATTTTTATGTAGTTTCTGCGTCTTAGTTTTTGCTTCATAATTTGTTTACAAATTATAACTACCGACTAAAAAAAAAAAAAAAAAACAAATTAATTGATTTTGTATTTTTGATATTTTATTAATTAAGCAAATAGAATATGAAAATAGTATAAGAATTCGTCTAATGAAAATAATTTAATTATTTTATTATTATTATTATCAAGGATAATTATATTATTATATATCAAGGATAATTATATTATATATATAAGAAATTATAGATATAGAAAACATGTTGGAATATTATTTAAAAGATTATTTAAATTATTTATCATTTTATAAAAATGAATAATAAAACAGGCCACACGTTGCACTGCTATTGAAAATGATATATTAATCGACTATATAATATCATAAACGATGCTGAAATTCCTTTAAGAACTAGTGAAACGTTCCTTGTTTTACAATCAGTGGGAATAGTAAGTAGTACGGTTCTTTTCGTAGAAAAACATTTTTCATTTATGATCTGCTCATTCGAACACGTACTGAACTCTCTTCTCGCGCTGTTGTAACTGCACTAGTTGCTTCTCGCAACAAACGTTCCGATAGAAAAGCACCCAAATCGTAGCCTGAAACGTTTCGATGCGGACAAGTAAAAGAAGCAGTGGAAATTAAAGCGAAGTGAAAAGGAATTGCACGGTGAACTTGTTTTCCGGACGACACGTGTTCGTATTTACTTTTCTGGTGGTCGTAACCACAGGTCATTCAACGCGTTTTTACCGATTTTTTTTTTTTTTTTTTACCATTTATTACCACAGCATCAGAGAGACAAACAATTCTTATATTTTATGAATGAAAATGAAAGAAAAATTGTTCGACGAAATCAAGTCTACTTTTACGATGAACAAGGAAGAAATAACGATATAATAAGATAGCGAAGATAAACAGAGTTAATCGCGTGGATAGTTGATGTAAATATACATGTCGAGTTCTCATTGGGGTTAGGGGCGTGTAACGAATCTTCATTTGGATTAGCCATTGTTGTTATACAATATAGATGATATTTAATGGTACAAATGTGATTATTGCAGAATTTGACAAGCAACCGTAACGATTAGATACTCGAGATACTAATGACAATGATCTTAGGTTCAATCCGACCGAATCCACGGTCAACGGGATAGCAAATGCGTTTTCTTCCAAAGTCTAAGTCGAACTGAACTTACTTGTCCACAATTCAAGTGTAACTCAACCTACTTGTCCTACCTACTTGTAAGTACAACTTAACTAACTGCCCTCGGTCCAAATGGAACTGCACTTATATACTCTTCTCTGTACCTCTCTATACCCTCCGGGTCAACTATATTTTTAAGGAGAGCTATACAACTCTACTCCATACTTGTGTTTGGTAAAAACGTCCATTCCGTGACCGTGGCTACGTTTAGCGACCAGATGTGTTACTTCGAGCCCAAGTCTACTGTCGTATATCTCGGGCAAACATAATCGGATTAAATCATAAACAACTACTTCTAAGTTTTATTATTTAAGTACAGCTATAATAAAGTCTAGGCAAATGTATTGGGGATTTTCCCAAAATTCCAAAAGAAAAGCCCCGATGTTCTTTTATCTCCGACATATATATAGATTAGGAATCGATTCTCATTTGCTGTGCAAATATGTGTTCGGCAAAGTTAGACTAAGTTTGCAACAAAAGGAAACGCTGTTAGCGTCTAATGAGATTGAAGAAACAGATAAAAGTATCCTTTTGTAGATTCCTTTTATAAATACATATTACGATGAATTACGATCTTTATATTCTACAAGAAAAGGAAAGAAAAAAATAGAACGATGCCAATAAAATTCAATTACCTTCACTAAGAAAACAAATAATACAAAGAAAAGAAATTATTAAGCCGATATATAATTTATTATAAAAAACAAAGAGTCATCGGCCAAAATCAGTGGATTCTTTTCGCAAGAAAACGACATTTATTTAATAAAATGGCAAGTATCGATTAAAGACTATCGTTCGTTCTTCTAAAAGTAATGAAATTTTCCAGTTTACGTAAAGAACCTGACCAGGGATAACAACATATCACGTGCATGCAACACGATCGTCTATCAAGAACCGAGTCGATCCGCCGGGAACTGAAGTAAATTTCGCTTTAAATTATTATTATTATTATTATTATTATTATTGCTTATATATTTATTTTTTACGTAGGATCAGTCGTCGCAGTATCCGGCGAAATTTATTTATATATTAGATTGTTCGAAAAGTGTCTTTCTTTTATAGCACGTCTTTTACAACGACGCATATCTATACAAGCATGAAATCTAATCTGTCGAACGTTGTGATTTCTATCTTGATAGAACAAAATGGATCACACGTAATTCGATAAAATAATGTAAAACGAAAAATGTGCATCCATTATTTCCTTATAAAAAGCGAAAGAAACTTATATATATATATCGCATCGATAAGAAAAATTGACAATTCCGAAACCGTCTACTTTGCTTCTTTTTCGTTCTTCGTTTTCTACCCTTCTACATCTTCCGTTATCGATCGATGAAAAGTTGAAAATGCAGATTACGACAGGGCCGGGTGACGGAAGTTTCTCGTTTAAAATTCCATACAACAGAGTAAGTACGACGAGACACGATGATCTATAATGCAAAAGCGTAGTTGGGAATGAGGCGCGAAAGAATCGAGACACGGCATACCACGCGTAAGCATGCACAGGTTACACGTGAAGCGCATACGTTGTGTTGCGCACCGGAGCGAAACGATTCCGACTGAGAGCAGGATTTTTCTTTTTCTGTTTGCCGTAGAATCGATCGAAGAAATTCCTGGTCTTTCGATCGCAATCGTGAAAATCAGGGGAACAGGGTCGTTGCAATGAAATTCCATTCGGTGGACCTCGGTGATTTTAGCAAGTCCGTGAAGTCTCAAGGAGGATTGAAAAGTTGTCCGCTGGAAAGATTGGTCGGATATATGGCGTATTTGTTACGGAAGATTTCTTTGCTGTAACCTGCCATTGACGTACTATAATTTCAGCAAGGAAGCCAACTCTGTGATTTTTATACGCGTGGATTTTTATTCCGACGAATGCTATTGGATGTTCACGTGTTTCGGTAAATTTAATATTGATTCCTAGCGAAGTAGAAATAAATTACCGACCTTAATAAAACTTGTCGTTTATTGGGAAGAAAATTCCAGGCTTTTTGCTAAAGCGTTTAATTCGTCGCGACCGGTCTGTGGATTATCATCGAACAGCGTACTCGCGAAGTATTAAAACGTACACTTTTTCTGTTAAGTACGTGTAAGGGAAACTCGACTGCGATCAAATAATATTTGCGCTCCATGCGAGGAGTAATCGTTACAGAAAGTTATTTCTTTATTGAATGTCGTTGTTCGAAAGTTTTCGTTTTCATGTACCGACGATTATGTCACCGGTTGAAGTAGGCGGAACGTTTCAAGCGGTGTTTCGCGTGGAAGTTAATTTCAGTAGGAAGATTAAAAACGTAGAAATTCAATGGTAATTTCTTTCGAGTTTCTCAAGTAACACCTTCTTCTACCGTTTCAACAGAGTCATTATGTTTCCGCATAATACTGGAAACATGTTAATACCGTGAACTTTAACAAGACAATGTTAATAACAAGCCAGATTGGAATACAAACTTTGGCTGTGCAAAAGATGGATTACATTGAATCTTTCGTCGAATTTTCCAGCAGTGTAGTTTCGAGTTCTTTATCGCGAGCCATAAAATAGCTAATAAAAAATATATTTGGTCAATGCCATACGTTCATGCAAAGATTTATATATTTTAAACTTTTCGAAAGAAGCATAAATCCCTTATGAAACAGATTATAATTATAATTAATATTACAAGAAATGTAGTTAATTTAACAAGCATAGTGTAATAAAAAGCAATCGATCGATTTTGCCAAAAAGGCCATTCGGATGCCTTCGATAATTGGAAAAGCAGAAGATCAAAAATCGATTTGCCATTCTGACGAAAGTTAAAAGAAAGTTAAACTCTCCGAAAGCATATACTTAATACGTAGAAAGTTAAAGAAACTTCTTCCAACTTATAGAATTAGTAAATCAGAGTTGGCCCGCTACAACAAACATCATCCCCGTGTCAAGAATTTCCAGAGTGGCAGGATTTTGCATGATACCTCTTAATCACTCTATCGCAACTGTTTCCAACTTCGTAATTAAAACGAGAATGTTTTGAGCGATACAGTTCCGGGTAAAAGGACGCGCGGGGGCCGATTATAAAATTACCTATCTACGTTCCTTTGCTCTCGACTGCTTGGTCGAAAGTGTTCTCGTTCGAGCGGAACACAGTTGCGTTACGTTTACGGGTTGGCCGCGATGTTGCTTGAAAAATCGTTTAAACTCATCGTTGCCAGCGATAAGTGACTCGCGAAATTAGTGATAACTTCTGCGGAGAAATTTTCGAGTCGCCGGTATTGCGGCTTCCCTCTGTAATTTCCCGCGAGGTTTAATAACTTTATCCTCTGTTGTAAACGAAGCCGGAACGAGCCGAAGAGAGGACACGACCTTGACGCGCTACTTTGCTCGAGCAGGAAAGGATGGTTGACTCGGTCCCTTGACCTTCGGATCAATCTTTGCTGGAAAAATGAAATTTTCTTTCTGGTACCGCGACACGAAGATTGAAAGTCACGAGAACGGCTTGTGTGTTCATTGTTCGTATTAAAACATTCAATATGCGACCCGACTCTGTTATTGCTTCTCAAAGCCATCCAGAGCCGGTGATATTCATTAGGGAAAATTGGTTTACCAGGGAAACTTGGGCTGATTTTTGGAATAAAGTTATTTTTCGAAATAATTTTTAATAATTTTTCCGTACAAACTCGGATTAATTATAATTAATTTGTTAGACCGTTTCGTAAGCTCCATCGTTCGTTTCGTTATCTAGCTTCGGCGAAGCATCGTTCCTTTGTACTTGTCGAAGCCATATCGTCTGTTAGTTGTCCATTCTCTTAATTGATATTTAAATCTAATTCTTTGATAGCGTGATGATAAAATAACAAAGAATAAATTCTTATTATTATTGTTATTGTTATTAGTCTGAAGACTAAGCGATTTAGGAAATTATTGTTTATTTATCGCCAAAATTTCTCGCGTTCCTCATATCAGATATATGATATAAGATACATACTTTGAACTGCTTGTGGGAAATAAATATCAATGATTACGTTGAAATATGATGACATTGAGATGTGAAATTTATGGTACTGTATTTGATACAGTTTGATGGTTGCCTTCAGGGAATCTGTCTCACGTTGCACAATGAGATTTAGAAAATGACAGGATGGCAGTCGAAAGCTCGAATTAAGAACACCATAAGCTTTACGAATTTCATAAAAAATTCGTTGAACGGGGACATTCGTTGTTCGTTTCTGTTACATCTAACTTTATTTACAGATCGTTTTATCTCTTCTTCTTCTTGAAATAATTTTTCTTTATGTATATTAGATGATTTTGTGCACTCGCAACAGGAGAAAATAAACTTTCGTTATTTTCGTAATAATTAATACCGCGTCGTCGGTGATAAACGAACGGACATAAGCGTACGTAATTAAACGTGCACTGTGAGCGCAGTAATGCTTGGTAAATTACGAAACTTTCAGCAGGGCGAAGCATTCGACAAGGCGAATGTTTAGCAATCGATGATAGATCTGGCAAGATCGACGTACGATAGTTTCTCCAACTCTGGAATTACCAGAACTCTTCTATATTTCATCAACGATGCATTTTTAGAAATTTTCTAGTAATATTAGATTTTTAAGAATCTTCTTTTTAAGAATTTAATTTTTAGAAATTTTATAGTAAATAATTTCTATAAGATAGATGGACAGAAGTCCGTTTTTCTTTTCTCATACATTTATCGTCCATTTCGATTCCTGTCATACAAATCTCGTACTTTATAGATTCCAGTGGTTTAAATAATATAACGTAATTCTTTATCTTCCACTCTCCATAAAATAAAATAAAAAGCTTCATCGCTCTAATTATGCTTCCAATATATATATATGTATAATATATATTAGATATACCTTGTACTCGAAGTGTATACAGTTTATATATATAATATATAAATCATATTTATCACCATATCATATATATATATATGTGTGTGTATATAAATAAACTGTATACGTTTCAAGTACAAGACGTTAAAGGATTGATCGTCGCTCAGATCTTACGCAGTGATTCGTGTAAACTGATGTTAGAAACGACCGACGTTTCGCACTTATGTATACGTTTCGAATTAAGCGGATTATACAGCGTAATAAACATTCATAAAGGCGAAGTACTACGGAGGGAAATCTTCGACGACGGAAGTCGAGGTGCTCGTATGAAAATTCAGATGCGAATTAAGCTTAATGATCAACTGGAAAATTGGGTTACGAGGTTGGGTTACGTGAAAAGACGTTCATCAGCCAGTGGAGTAATAAATGCCCATACAAATTCTCGTCAAGTTCGTTATCCAGCGATAGTTGGATCGATATACGCGTATTCCAGGACGATGATGTTCGATATTCAATTGAACAGAAAGTCAAATTTCTCGATCGCCCTCGTATCTTCGTCCTCGTCGTCGAGAGGAAATTCAAGAAAGAAATTAGAAAAATCAGGCTGATTTTATATCAGGCTCTACCGATCGACCTTGGTCTTTATCAAAATTTAACACGAGAAGGATGTAAACAAAAATTCAACAAGAAACAGCTAGACGGTGGAAGTAAACTAAGAGCGGATTATTTAGTTTACTCGGATGGCCAGGTTGTAAAATATTTTTCAGAAATCGCATTTGGGTTACTTCGTATCCCTATAATAGATCGTGTTCAAACAAACGTATTAATCGTTATATGCGTCGACATATGTCGCGGCTAAAGCTGATGCTTTCAAGCTTGCCGGTGTTCCGTGTACGTTAAAATTTCCAGAGTCGTCGAGAGATCGAAGCACAGGCACGAGCACAAAGGCAAGTAGGCTAAGGGTGAGAGAAACCGTGGGGTAGATAAATAAATAGACGAAAACGTAGAGAACAAGTTGCGGGGATGTGTAATGCGGAACCGAGGGAGGTTGAAAGGAGGAAGAAAGAAGGGCAAGGGATGAAAAGAGAAGGGGAGGCGTTAAGGGTGGAATTTGAAGGGGATTGGACGAACGGGTGGAACGGCGAGGCGATAGCAACTGGTGAAAGAGAAGGATGGAACAAGGATACAGCGAGAATACGAGGAGAGAAGGTCGAAGAAAAGGCGCGGCGATAGAGAGGGAAAAAGGGTCGAGGAGGATTCCAGGAGCGTATCGAAGGGGAGAGTAACCTGTTGCGACGCACGCATACTCGCTCTCTGTCCTTCTTCGTTTAACCTCGCGGTTCACCCATTACACGTACACGCGAGAACGCACACAATGTTGCTGATGGCGAACACTCGTACATAGCCGATAGCTTTGTCTTCGTCTATCGTTGGAAAAACGGAATAGATAGCTCTCCGTCTTGCTTGTCGATGAGCGACTCCGTTCACCCTACCAACGGGATTCGACCACCACCCTCTGTCTCTGGCTACGATCCACGAATCGCCGTTTTCTGGTGGCAGACGAACCCTGGCGTAGGGAGCGCATACACGGTCGAGAGTAGTTTAGTCGCAGCCAGGCCACTACGCCAGCAGAATCGAGACGACGAGACTACGACTACGCACGATAAAAGAACGTTTAGAACACGCTTGGAACACGGTTAGAGTGGCGATATATCGGAAAACAGAGACAAATAGTACGTGGTGAGCGACGCACGTATCAAGCGCACGAAGGAGGAGACACACGCACACACGCTTTCCGTCAGATAGAAGAAGATCCAAGCGCTATTCCACCGGTTGATATCGAATCCAGCTGGCCCGGTAAATTGTTTCTCAATAGTTGTTTATGGTTTGTCGGCGTTCGATCGCGTGATTTCAACGTGTCCCGATCTTATTCGAAGAAGGCAACTCGCGAAGTAGTACGGCTGGACGTTTGGTCGGACGAAGTGGCCGCGAGCTGCTTTGATCGGATTCGCGGAACATTCTGAATTGGATTTGCGTCTCATTGTTGGAAGTTTCTAAAATGTCTCTGGATATTGTCGATTTGCTGCGTCGTATCGTTTCATCAGTGATGGCTTTTCCTTAAGTGCGTGAAACTGTTTTATACGCGGATAGGCGTTTTAGTAGAAGGAGACGTGCCCGGGCGGACAGAAGGTTGAACGTTTCGGCAGGATGTCGAATCAGCAGAGGGTTACTGAACCTGGTGAATCTGGTCGGTGACTGTGCTCGATTCGATATAACGCGTTATAGTTGTTCAATGTAATGTGAGGACGTTTTATTCAGTTACGCTCGACGCGTCGAATTAATTGTGATTTCCGCTCGGCAGCGAGAGAGAAAGAGAGAGAGAGAGAGAGAGAGAGAGAGAGAGAGAGAGAGAGAGTCGGGTGAGAGGAACGCGGCGTTCATTCGTCCGCGAAATATACACGTATACGCGAGATGCGCCGATAAAATTCTGAATCGAGCTTCGTCCCAACCGAATCTACCGAAATTCTAACTTAGATCGAGTATCAAACAGAATTGTTATCACGGGATTGTTTCGGCATGGTTTTATTCCAAATTCATCGTAGCTTTTTCGTTCTTTCTATGCTCTAAAAGTCTCTCCCTATCGTTCCGTATATATTTATCGTATGCTTTGATGGACGGAGAAACAAATAGTGTAGCACTGTGAATTGTTAGGCTATTTAACCGGTTAACCGAATCCTTCTTTAACCAGAAACTTCTATAGTCAAGAATTTCGAAGACAAGAGAAACGAAACGAAACGAAACGAAACGAAAACAGAATAACGTAATTGAATAAAGAGATTACTATGTACGAATGATTGACAATTCGAATAGCGAATTCCTCGGTTAACAAATTGTTTGATCGATTAATTGTAAGTTACGTTATATGTATACTCGTGCAACATACTCATACGTGGCAATCATATTTGTCGAAATTTTTATTTAGATCGAACATCAAATAGAATTGTTTGGGTGGTTTTCTGTGGCCTATCTATCATCAAAAACGTCAGTACTCAACAATATATAAATTTATTGTATCTCCTGGTGTAAAGAAAAGCAGCCTTGTCAATTGTACAGGCATGATTGAGCCACATAATTAATCGATTAATCGTGAATTATTTTCTTCCTACGTTCCAGTGGTGTCACGCGCGATCGATCACTCTTATCAGAGTGATTCTTTTTGCTCTGGAACAATTGCTTCTTCCATTGGGACGCTTGCCAACCTGCAACATTGATTGTGCACGAGATTATCGATAGTTATTAAGGAACATGCACGTACAGGTACACGAGATGACGACTTCGCTAGGAAAGTCGGTAGAACAGAAGCAACAATTGAGAGTAAATATCGATTGTGACCAGGTGGTGTGATCGGCCTCGCCATTTTTTACTCTGACTCTCCAGTAGGAAAACAATTCAGCCTTGTTTGACATTTCTCTGTCCGTCTTTGATACTTCCATTTCTGTTTCACCGATCAATTAATCCTTTTCGTTCTACACGCCACGACATATACACAGTGTCTTTCGTTTCAGCGAATAAGCAGAAATTATCATATCAGTGAAGAGGCATATACTATGCAGAACTATAAGCATAACAATGAATTTTGTTTCATTTTTTATTTTTCTTATGTTACAGATTAGATAGATAGATAGATAGATTATCGTATCGTATTCCTTCTGTTGAAATAATTCTCGTAATAAATCCATCTTTCGCGTATTCCGCTATGAAATATTTCCATATCAATTTCGAAACAAAACCGTTACAGTTAATCGGTGGATATAAATTTCACGTAAAATATATTTTGTATTTATATTTGTGAATCATGCTACTATTATTCATCGAAGGAACTAAAAGAGCACCTTGTATATTTGACAAATTATCGATTGGTAATATCTTCCCGTAGAACATTTCAGAAGAAACGAAGGGAACTATTATACTTGAGCGTTAATTTCATACATCGTTTCCTTCAGAAAGGATCAAGTGCTCAAACTTAAACTCAAAGTAGAATTTGCTTGATTAATTTTGCAAATAGCTTTCGACGCAGGTGTAGTCTTTGAAGCTGTCGACGAATGAATTTTTTCTCGAAAGTTCCCTTTCTCCTGAGGTTACGTACTGCTTCTTGCATTCTCCATTCTTCAGCCGCTTACAAGTTGCAAATTTCATCTAAAATTTAACGTGCACCGCCTTATATCATGTAATGTATGGTGACGCGAATAACGAAATTAATCGGTATAAAACTGGCAAATCCGATAAAGCGCAAGCACGATATAACGTGTTGCAACTGGTATAAAAGAAAATTGCTAGAAATTTTGCAGATTTCATTGATATTAATGGCTGGAATTACGGAAATATTAGACAGTTTAATGAACATGAACGGATAGTTGAAATTTTATTTCAAGTCTTGCAATTAAAGAATAACAGTGTACAATTTCTCGTTAAAATATCTAACCTTTTCTTTTTTATACCGAAGATATGATAAAAATTAGAGGAACTCGTAAATTATAGATTTATCACCTTATATAAAAGGTGGAAGAGAAGTATTGGTAATAAAAATTACACAAATTCATACATCTTTCTATACACAGTTTATATGCTTCTTACATCAAAGAAACTTAAACAAATTTCCCGTAAAGAGATTATTTTCTTTTTGAAAAATCACTCGCTGCACGAGAAAATCATTGATTACCGACTACTCGGAAAAGAATCGCCTTTACCCTACGTTCAGCTTTCGTTTGGAGTATCAACGAAGATATTCGTTCTTCTGTCGATTATTCGAAAAATTTATAAGATCTACAAAAAAAAAAAAAAAAAAAAAAAAAAAAAAAAAAAAAAAAAAGAAAAGAAAGAAAAGATCTACATTCCTCCAGTGTAAAGAACTCGATTAGAACGGTTTAGCCTGACGAATCGATATCAATAGGCAAAGAAAAACGTAGTAAGTTGTCAGCTGCGTCCTTGGTGACTCTAGAGCGATTCAGTGGCAGGTTCGCTTAAGTAATTAAGGAATTTTGTTTGTAACTTGCTCGTTGGGAAGGTGCAAGGTTGCATGGAAAGTGTATCTTCGAGCCTGTTTCAACTTGGCCAACTTTAAAGTATCGTCATCTCGACCCTCGTTTCGCCAGGTTTCCTTGCAAATTCATCCGCTTTAAGTTTAACCTGGACGCATCAAAGGACACTGTTATCCTTCCATTAAAAAGCTAACGCTATGAAACTCGAACAAACCGAGAGACAGAGGAAGAGTCATATGGAGAAAAAATTGAAACGAAGAAATGTTCCTCTTCTTCTGGGTCATCATTTACTTTCGAACATACAGTGGCTCACGAAATTATTTGAACACCTTAGACGTAGAATATGTATTTTTACATATACATGCATATATAGTATATACAGGGTGTACAGTCTGATATACCACTTTTTCTGGCCAATAACCTTACACAAACAATGTTCGATATGAAAGTTAATCAGTCTTTGATTTGACACTATGTATTTCTGACTTGATAGGATAGTAACTGACGCCAAGGCGAATTTTACGACTTACTACGCTATGACTGATCTTTACTATTTGTGTGTTACATAATATACACACAGACACTCATTTGGAAATTCCATTGGCACTGTAACGAAACACTACAGTCGCGATTGTATCGATAAAATTTGAAATCGATGTGAAAGTGGATACAGAAGTTGCAGAACATTTACACGTGTCTCGTTCGTTAAACTAATTAAGACACTTTGCTTGCAAGTTGTGTGCTGGATGCGCAAAAGCATTCGAGCGAGAATTTATGAACGAACGCTCGATCTTCCTTTCAAATACGACACGAGGTTATGTCGTTGTTTTCATCTCGTCTTTGAATCCTTCTGCCATCGGTGTCCTTCGAAGTTTGTCACTGAGACTAATAAAAACCGAAGGCTAACGTCGCCAACTTTCCAAATCGCAATTTCACCCCTCGGCCCTCGTGTTTAGCGAAACGAATCTTAATTTCTCAACTTAGCAAGCGTCGAGCAGATCGATGACAATCGTTGTTTTGAAGCGGCGCGTTATCTCTTCTTTTCTTTATTTTCTTCTTTTTGGGGCGAGAGACGGCGAACAAACCAAATTTGACAATACTCCGTGTCGAGGTAGCGTATTTAAAAAATTTTTTATTCGAAATTCAAATTTGTTAAAAATTTCTATAATTGAAGACGAAATAGTTTCATCGTATCGCTATAAATACTTAAAGTTGTTCGCCTAGAGGCAAGAGTTCCATAAGCAAGACATTAAAAAACCTAAGAAAAATTTCATAAAAAAGATTTCGAATTTTCGAATATTGAAATTGACAGATTCCAAGATCTCAGAATAGTTCAGTCGAAATACATAGTTGTTAACAATAATCGCAAAATTCGTCGATATTATCCAACGAAGAGAAAGTTACAACGCGATCAATTTTTATATAGAAGAAAAATTCAGGCACGTCTGCATTCGGTTGTTCTTCGGACATCTTCTTTCATCAGCCGAATTAATCTCGCGTTTAATCTTGTCAAGGAAAGAAAACGGCAGTCGATAAAATTTCTAGGCTTGCGATTCGATACGCGTCACGTTTCGCGGCGCATGGTTCCGTAAAATGCCAGCGTGGCTGGTCAGAGAAAAATCATTAGGAAAATTCTCGCTAAATCTTTCTGCTAAACGCATCGAAGAATAGGATGGCGCAAAGCTGTTTCGACATCATAGAACCCATTGCTCTGTCTCCGCCGCGTTCAAGCTCGAGGCAGATGGAAATCCGAATGGAACTTCGACTTTCGTTTGAACAGAGTCCCTTCATTGGTGGTATTTTCTTCTCGTCTCGGGATAAAATCGTTTATTCCACGAAATCGTATCGAATGCATCCGACAGCTCTACCAACGAGAGTCCTTCTAGTCCTTAAACTCGTCAGACAGCCTAGTAGAATGATCCAGGCGAGAATTTCGATGCCGCTTTTCCCAAGAGATCTCGAACGATGCCATTAAAGGCTTCCATTTAATATTCGAAAGCCTAGCAACTCGTCGGTTCTCCCGAGATATCCCTCGCGTCCTGTTCGCGTCGAAGACCAAGCAAACGATCCTGCGGCGCGGTATCATGACATTTGCTTCCTGGCAAATGTCACGGTACGTTATCCGCACGGGCAAATTTCGACGATGGAACGGTGAAGGCAAAACACACGGACAAACAAGGTCTGCATTTTATCGCCGCGGTGACCTTACGTTCGCGTTAGTCCAGGTTGAACGTCGGCTGTCGCTTGGTTGTACCTAAACTGATCGATCTCTGGCACGAAAGCGGATTGTTTCTTCGCCTCGAGACCGCGGCGAACACGCGAGGACCGAGCGGCCGTTGTCGCAAGTGGAATTACCGTGACCTTTATCGAAGCGAACACGCGAGAAGAAGAATAAGAAGAAGAAGAAGAAGAAGAAGAAGAAGAAGAAGAAGAAAGCGCGGGGAAGAAGACGAAGAGGGGTCCCGGAGGACCCCGACGTCTTTTATTCTCGGCAAGTGGTATTGGACACCTTCGTCAAGGTGCCGGGAAAATTGTCAGAAGTACTGGGCGATGTCCTGGAGCTAGCATGTGGAGGGGGAGGCGGAGGAGGAGGCGGCGGTGGAAGCAGCGGAGGCGGAAGCGGCAGGGGCAGCGAGGCTGGCGGGAAATCTGGCAACTCGTCGATCGGAAACGCGGCGAACAGGTTTGGGGTTGTCACCGGTGTGGCGACCATAAGAGACAAATGGGCTCAAAGGAGTCACAGATCACCGCTATCCTCCGTGGCCAATACCGACAGCGCCGACAGCACCACTTCCACCAGCTCGGAGGTCAGTACTTTTGTTCCGAATACTTTTTGGGGGGGGGGGGGGGGGGGGGGGAGGTTGGGGGGAATGGAGCAGCTTTAAATTGGAGAATAGAATTTTCTTTTTATCGGAAATTCGTTGATCGGGAAAGTTGTTGAGTGACTTTTCATATACAAAGCTGTTGTTCAAATTCTTTCACTAAGAATTTAGTCGAACTTTGAACGTGTTACGCGACATTCTTTGTACATATGGTAATTCGAATTGAAATATACATTGTCAAGATAGGATATACAGTGTCAGACTCTCGTTACAGCATCGATGAAATTTCACGGTGTTACACGCGATACGTATCTATAGAAAATTTGCGACAGTTATTTGAAAGTGTAGCAAACGGTAAAAAATTGTTCATCGGTTATAATGAAAAGAAATTATTGCGTTTCGAGATGGCATCTGTGCCGAGCTCCCGTTTTATTATAATTTCTTTCGTTGTCCTCACATATTCGTTGATCTCGTTAAACGTAACTTTTTCCAAAGCTACACGAGAAACCTCTTAGCGTATAAAAAGCGGTAACAATGCTGTTTGTCATTATCAATCTAGCAAAAGGAGAGGTAAGAACGAAGAGAAAAGAAAGAAAATCGAGATAAGAATTTGCATGGTTCGTCGTTCGGGGATTAAATATCGACACTTTTCGACGAATAGTTAACGATGTCGTGCGCGTATTAGGAAAAAGTCGTATAAGCGTCACAGACGAAAAATAATCCGGCAAGAAGACTTAGAAATTTCTCCAACGTTTCTTTCTGGATTTAATTTCGTCAAAAAAGCGTGGCAGGTAAATATTTCGCAGGACCTAATTTCGTATCTCGTAAAATGCATTTTAAAAGAATATATAAATATACTACGAAACACGTATGGGTCAGTGATGGCGTGCTTTGTGCGAGAATTTGCTGGGATTTATGCATAATTGGGGAGAAATTAACGAGGAAACGATAGCACTGGGAAATCACATGAATGTCCCACTTAAAAAAGACATTTAATTAAAATGTATAATTATTTACGATGAAAGCGAGACCTTTTCGGACAGATTTCATTTTTAATAATTAATACAAGAATACAATAGTAGGAATTTTAATATACTGAAATTCAAGAAAATTCAATGCGGGCTATATAATCCTATTAATTAATATAATGAAATTACGCGTTGCAGTATGTGATTCAGTGGCGGCGGAAAAAATATAACAAATTCCTTCTTTGTAATAGAGCCTTTATTACCTTGAAACCAAATTAAGATGTTATGAATATCTGCAACGCTAAATTCCTATATAATTGTCGTCAGTTCTCGAATTCTGAAATGAATTTCTGGTCTCGGCGTATCACTTGCAACATCAACCTGTTATACGTCCACCTGATCGTAAAACCAAACTGAATCGAACGAATCTTTAACTTGAATAAATCTTAATAAAACTTTAATAAACCAAGCACGCATATAAATTAATAACTTATTAATAACGCCATTAGATATAGTGAAAAATATAGGGGCGAGCAAAAGAATGCGAGTAATAGTAACTTTTTTACTGAATACTTTTTTATCCTGTTGGCGAAGCGTAATTTTGTAAAATTATGATGCTATTCTACGCCACTTACGCTTTAAGCTTTCCTACCTACCGCGATATATTAAACATCAACTAGATAGACGTATCTATTCCTGGAAGAATTCAGGTTTCGAACCGCGTGGAAGGGATCAGGGCGCAATTTCCATCAAAGAGCGCACATGTCTGTGTTTCAATAAAATATTATTTTACAGACGCGTCGTCGTCGGATAATCGAATCCCGGAATTTATTTTCTCCTTTGAATACACCCGGGAGGTTTCGATAAATTGAAAGCTTTGAAGTCGATCGCATCTAACGGGAATAGAATGGAAACGAAAAATCGACGTACATATTTAAAAACAACGAGGCGTGCTTCGAAGTTTGTACGCGCTCCATGTTCCGCTGCTGCTTTTATCTTTTCTTCAATTTTTATCCCTCGTTCCCGCTCGTAAATGGACTTTACACGTATCGGATATCACGTCGTTATTTGTTATTTAAAAGCGAAGTACGCGACGCTTCGCCGGCCGATATCGAAGAAGGAGAACGCGCAAAAATCGTCGTCGGGGAGAAAAACAAGGGGAAAGATATAAAAATATCCAATTACGTTTCCCGATAACAAGTTTCAAGATCGGATAACGGAATATAACTATACTAGTCCGGCGTTATAATTTGTCTTCCCAGGTTAGAGTAAACACGTTATTCCGGGATGGCGCTCTGTTTCTGCCACTGTATCGCTTCTTCCTCCGTATGAAGTGCGTTTATACATCCGCCGATATTTACGGAAATTGCATTCGAAGAAAACGTATTATTAGCCAACGATGTAGCGCCTTATTTTCCACTATCTCGTTCCCTCTTCCCTTCTATTCTCATTTCATCGACGATTAAAAGAAACGATATTTCAGAGTTCTTCTGAAACTGTACAATGCAACGACGTTAAGAACACAAAGATTTAAGTTACATCGAAGAAAAACAAGCTGCCGCGTTCCGAGAACTGAAATTCATTTGACGATGGATATTTTTCATCGTTCATTTCTATAAATTGGTCGATTTTATCCTGTTCAGTTCTGGGAGCTAACAAAATTTTGCCACATAGACACGCGGAAAAATTTACAATAGCATCGAACTTTTGAAAATCGATCTGCTCCAGGTTATTTCGCGAGCTGAAATTTCATTTGACAGTGGATTCCTTTTTAATTTTTCTTTCCGAGCATTATCCAATATTTTTAAACAATACGGAGGAGAACCAGAGACGTAATTCCTCTAAGCGAGCATTCGAAAGAAGTCAAAGTTATTGTTGAGCTTTTGCGAAAAATCCCGTGCAAGGTGTTCCTATACGAACGATGCGATTTTCCGAAATGAAAAATTTAATTCGAAGAAGAATCGTGAGAATGTAGATGTAGCCATCGTACATAGTGAGCCAGGGTGAAGTGCAGTACGATATTGGGGAAAACAGTGTAGAGAGAGAGTTGCTAAAGGTCATTCAGGTTTCGATATGACCAATAACTGGGTTAGAGAAAAATGGATCAGGGATAACATCATACCACTTCGGATTTTAAATTCTCATAGGAAAAGTACAAAACTAATGGAATTACGAAACCTGGTGGTTATAGTAACAAATAAAATAGGCTATACGTACAGTGAGGGACAAAAAGTATTCGTACACTCTTTAAAACAGAATTGCTTTTCTAAAATTAGATCAAACGAGTTGAACTTTTATGAATTAATTTGACGAAATTAAATGAATTAGTTTACTGGATTATGCATAGGAAAAATTCTAGAATTTTTTATTCGAGTCTGTAATGAAAATTTTCAAAGTATTAGATCTTGTTTCAGATTCATGTTAGTTGTATACCGGGCTGAAAATTTGATCGACTGGTGCAGAAACAAGGTGCCAAGCATCGAAAGACCTAAGAATTCTTAGATTTCTTATAATTATAGACTCAAATTTTTAAACATACTGCGATTTTCATCATTTTTAACCATTTGTAGCTCGTAGCGAGGTTAAACAATTTCGATGAAATTTCAGTGTGTATATAGCTGACATAAATTTACAAAATGTGTTCTTGAAATTTGTATCACGAGCTCGAATAGAAAGAATTGTAGAAAGGATCTTTGTTCTCTATTTTGTTCACGATTCCGATCAATTGCAATTTTTCCAAAATTTTGTCTACGCGTCGTCTAACGAGCCGGTTCATCTAACATTACAAAAAAAGAACTCTGCTCGTTTGTTTGTTAATCAAAAAAAAAAAAAAAAGGGGGGGGCGCTTTTTACAATTTTAAAAAAACTTTTATCTGTTTCAATTTCGTAGGGTGTACGAATAATTTTATCCCCTGCTGTAAAACACAGAACATTTACTTCCAAAAAGAAACCTTCGTTCTCCGTTTGTTCGAGATTCTAAAAGAGCGAATTTCAGCGAATTTTCAAAAATTTATTCTCCTAAATATGCCGTGTATGTAAATTCGGTAATCTGACATGACGTTCAGGATACAATATGTTTTCATAAAGATTGCAGTTCCCCCGGTGGAAATTTCTTGTAAAATGCTCCATGGCGTTCCACATTAAAAAGCAGGTGGTCGTTGTCTGAGCTGTAGACGCACTTGTTGCATCGATCTTGCTGCGGTCATTGCATTTAAACATATCGTGATTTTGACGCGATATTTGACGAGAAACACAAACGTATCGATGATCGACGACAGTTGATCGCGTTTAAAGCATAGCTATACCGTTGCTTCCAATCTGGCAAAGATTACATACGATACGCTTGATTCTATTGTATTCGGTTGCTTGTATTCGGTTACGTGACATATTTTATTCGCGTTCCAATACATCTAAGAGATTTTAAAATACGTTTAATATGATATATGTACATATTTGACTAAACTAATTAAAAATACAAATACACAGAATGGTAATTATATGAAATATTTATTTATATTTCAATATCGATATACAGAGGATTATTTTAATAATTCTGACATTGAAAAACTGTGAAAATTAAGTCGCTTAAAATGCAGATATGCCAAAAAAAAAAAATTTCCTGAAATATTTATTTGCATTTTATTATAGAAAATTTGATTTTAATATTGAAAATAATTGTTATGATTTAAATCAAGTAGTAAATATAATAAATGTAATTCAAGTTTAACATAGTATAATAAGTATAACTCCAAAAAGATAACCAAGTCGTTATTCAATAAAAGTTTATTCAATGAAATGTTGTATTAAGTAGCGATTGGTTTTTCTCCGCATAAAAAGATTCGAATGGATTCTTGTTAAATCGATACCTTTCGTATGACACATTGACGTTACTTTGAAATCAAATTCCGTCAATCGCATTCTACATAAAGGCCACGAGATGCGTAAGTAGTATACCTACCAGCGGAACATATATATATATATATACATAAAACGAATATTTATAGTCAGTTACAACACAGTTGGTACATAATAATAAGAATTTCTCAAGTTAGCATCCAAAGGAAGTAAATTTCCTTCCTCTGTTTCCTTTGTCCTTTTACAAATTTAAAGTTAAAGAGTTTAAAGCGATAATGAACCTTGTTTGCAGGTGAAATTTATTTCTCGCCACTCTTTGTACTTCGTTTGAAAATTAGAAAAGTCCTAAACAACTTGAAATTAGGTCACATTCCTCGTACAGATGGATATCGTACACTGCACGTAAGAGACAAGCACGAACCTTCGTATTCTCGTTAGATTCGATAGAAACAGTTTTATCAGTGAAATACGACGATGCAAACTAACGCAATAAAATAAATACTATCCTTGCTATAATTTCATTTTCGACTTGTGTTTTTCTATTATTAAAAAATTTCTTCGTTCTTAACACGTGAACGTAATTTCTCGCTTCAATTGCATAATGAAGCTTTCCTTAAAATATTGAAAGTTCTTCTTAAAGAAACATTGAAATTTCCTCTTCTACAGAGTTTTCTACAGAGTTTCGAATTTCTTTTATATTTTCCAAGTGGCAAAATCTCTCTTATCAATACGGTTGAGGCTATCGGCATATATCGCCGTTCCAGTTTCAATCAAACAGCCAATTGGTAACTGATTTCTCTGTCACGATCAACAGCCTTTCATTCGTGTATAGGACTCCCTTATTCGTTTAGAGGGGAACGCGATGCATCCCATTGAAACGATACAGATTAGAAAAAATTCGCGTTAGTCTGAAATCGGCTATTAGGTTAGTCGATCGATAAAATCTCGACTAGCGATCGTAAATCATATCACGATAATGAGGGAGAAGGAAAAGAGAGGAACTCTGGTTACATCGTACGATCACGATAACGAAGTCTGTAGTATGATTTATTTCTCTTCTCGTTTTCGCCTCGGCGCGAACATTTCTTCTCGCGGTCCTTGTGCAATCGGCATAACGAAGAAGCGTTCACGTCGCCAAATAAAGCGTAAGAAAAGTACGTCTCCAAGGAAAACTCTGCAAGTGGTTCGACCGCTCGTAGTAACGCGATTTGCAGTTATCACGGGCTGTTTATCGGTCCTCGTTCTTCGAAAGAGTTATCAGCCTTCGTAGAGTTTGTTCATCAATTGGAATTAACAGCTACAAAGGTATACGATTTCCTTCGCTCTCGTTCTTTTTCCTTGAGAAAACACAGGGTTATAGATGGAAAATTGGCTAGAATTCTGTGTGCTGCGATTCAAAGAAAAATCAGTGAACAAAAAATAGTACTCGTTAAATGGTTGAAATGGTGGAATATTTTAGTAAAAATGAAGAGCATAGATACAATATGTTTAAATTTCAAATCGAGGATCTCGATTAGTATTCTTGAATTATCGCAGATTGCCACAACAATGATTAAGTTTTACGCTCTTTATTAAAAATTAAACTTGAAAATCAAGTAACCCAAACCTTCGACGCAAATCGTATCGTTCATAATCTAACGATACCGTTGTAGTTAAGAATCGAAGACAACGTATAGAAAAGGATAGAGGATGAGAAATCCTGCACACAGAAGGAATTGAGAAAAGCTAGAAAAGGAAGAAACGAGATTATCTTTGTCGTATTATATTTATTTCAACATCGTAGGACATTTAAAAGCCCATCGAACTCGATCCATTCCAAGTCCTTGCATCAACGCATTAATTTTACATTCTCGTGGTTTGACGCGGAACAACGCGTCGATTTCTTCGATTACGTATCCTTGGACTTTTGACTTTTAATCCTCCATACAAGGATTCGATTCGAGGTGGTTCCTCGTGCTGGATCATACCGACCCTGACCGTGATGCTGCTAATTGTGAAAACTTTCGTTTCAGAGATCCAAGGTCGCTTCGATTCAATTAACGAGGAACGTCAATTCTCTTTGTCGACAGAAACATCTTTAACGCCAGAAACATTTTTAACGACAGAAACGCTGTAAAGCTGCGGTGTCGATAACACTCGTTCGGACAAGGCCTTGTCAATTCTTATTTTCGATGTCGTTCTCGCGACGCGATTGCGATCGTTCCTACAGCCGTTTATCCGGCTTAAATCCGATAAATATACGTTCGATCGATCGATCGATCCCTTTGTGTAGCAGGAATCTGGACTTTTCTCGGTTACATTTTACGTCCAAGTTTTATCTCGGTTCAAGTGATTTGAAATCATTTTGTTACTACAATTTACCCGATACGAGATATCTTTTCAAGTTTCTACGCTCATCGTCGTCTCATTGATCGTCAAGTCGCTCGACTTCGAACGAATCGAGGCCACTTTATTAACGTTCACCTGTTGTTTCACTTGACTCGAAACATCCCTTGAAGCGCAGCTGAGTATCTATCGAGTATTTCTTGGAGAGAATGATAATCGTTGAGGGTAATGATCCCTCTGTTATTTAATAAAGTAAGAAGGTTTGGCTATACGGGAACAAATATGCTATTCGTCTACCGCACAGGGGCTTGAAAGCACCAAATACTATCGTTTTACGTAAAACAAGTGCTACGTGACCTATTGGCTTCGGTTTCACGCGCAGTGAGAAAACTGAGCTACAGCGGCATGATAAGTGTGTCCGTTCTCGTCCTCTCGTTTCGATGTAAACCGAGCGTCACTCTGTTAAACGCAGAGGGAAGCGCAGCGAACGTTAACTGGAATTCGCATCGTTTCCGTAAAACGACGTAACGGTCGCGCTCTAAAGAGCAATCAGCTATGGTAGTTACAGATAGTTGGTGAAAATTTCCCGGCATACGGCGTGTCTCGATTAGACGGCAGACGTTGAAGTGGACGGAGCAGTTGCAAATATAAATGGTCGCTCGAGAGCTGTTCGCTTCCCATATACATGTAAATTAGTTTTGAACGCCGGACCCGCCTCGACAAAGATTAAATCCAAGATAACGAAGCCGAAATTAGATTAATCCGATATTTTTACGGCAACGTCGAAATTGCTTTTTAATTGGCTCCTTTGCTCTGGCGGCTTCCAACCACCGACTCCCTACTCGCCATCGATCTCCTATCTTCGTCCTCGATTGCATTTAGTACTTCGTTAACGAAGCCTACGTGATTCGTGAGAAACGTGCGTCTGGAAATTCTGCGAACCGATACGGACAATCATCCTCGATCCTTGTAACCTGACCTTTATCTATGATAAAGCTTCGTTATCTTGTAGATTTGAGAAATTGACTATTTCGCGATGCAATGGAAATTGGCTTGTTATATTAACATAGGAGAAAATATGGCGAGATATCATATTTATGCTTCTGGTATAAGTATTCATTTATTAAGTCTGGACAAAGTTGTTTCAGATAAGTTTCGTAGTCGATTTTGAATATTGTTGCGAAATTTATTGGAGATTCTGAACATTGTTGTTGGGTCACGCGTTTAGAATAATCAGCTTAGTAAGGAAATGACCAAGTTCTGTCTGTATTCTTTAAGCAACATTTCCACTCGCGGAAAGTTCCATCGTTACGAAAGGTTGTTCTTGCTAGAAGAACACATCACACACCCTACGAACTCTGTGTCTACGTATCTCTATACTCAGTGTCACGTTTCTGCACATACATTTTCTCTTGAAATTGTCCAAACTTCGAATTTGGGAAGACCATAGTTTGCAAGGAGCATTTTTATTAAACAGATTTCTATTGCAATTTCTCTTCCAAAAAAAATTGCTTATCTTTTGAATCAAAAAGCTGTTGCGACGTTAATGTTACGCGATGCAACAGAAAAAATCCAAAGATTATTAAACATGCAGCAAAGACCTTGGATAAATTTATTGTAAGAAGGATGTGCACAAAATGCATTTAATAATATCACCAACACCGACATGCTCTCGCACGTAATTTTCTCCCGCCTACAATTAATCGCGTATTAATTGCATTCGCCAATATTAAATGACAGACAAAGGCAGACATGGATCATTGAGAAGAATACACGGATCATACGCAATTTGCAGAGAAGAGGTCGCGATTTACGTACGAAACAGTTGCATATGCCGGGCAAATTGGCCACTGTGCAAACAGAGAGCAACGTTTTATGTTATTTTTGAAAGCGTGTACAAGTGTGCGCGTCATGCTTGTTTGCGTGCTAATTAAGAAACGTATCGGTCGCTTCTCGGTCCACGATCGTTTTATCGAGTCTATTCGGTCCACTGGTAAATCTGAAATTTATTGTACGCGGCTGTACGGTCATTCGGTGTCTGATTGATATTTATAAGCTCGTAACCCGCGTGCTTGAATATCCTACGTGAAATCGAAGCTTGCAACTCGATTATAGCCGCTGTATCATCTTCAAACGCGTGTTCGGTTTACGGTGATAACGATCTCTTTTAAGATTGCTATTTGAGATAAATTGTATTTCGTTAGGAGTTCGTGCTAGCTATATACGTATACCATATATATATATATACATTATAAGATAACGTAATGTAATAATGCATTATAAGATTACGTAATGATAACGTAAAATGTTTATTATAGAGAACGAAACGAATCGCTGCAATTGCGTCTCTTACGTTCTGATTATAAGAATATAAATTGACCTAATAAATCGGCGTAGTCCAGTAACGAGTCAAAGTTATAAAAATTGATATGAGAAAGAATATTGGACTTTATATGGAAATTGGTCTAAACGTTCGAAATACGAGCCTGATTATAATGTCTCGAAGCTCAGACGACGTAATAACAACAGTAACGACGTAATAACGACGTAATAACAAATTAACGGACGCAAAATGGTGAAATTGCTTAAGACATCGTTTACCAGTGGACAGGAAAGAAGATGCGATTTCCGCGGCCTCTACGATTGTTACGCTGCTAACGTTAACGCTGCACAAACGAAGTCCCTCTTATGTACTTAGGTGTCCCTCGATACACCTCGTTATTACAAGAAAAAGAGAGTTGAAAAAGAGATCAACAGATTTGGCATGACCCGTGACCTTTCTATCGTTTATTCTCAAAAGGAAGAGGATATAACGGAGCAAATGAAGTTTTTTTTTTATTCGCGAGTGAAGCTCGAACAATGGGATATGTGTATTAGAAACTGTCGTTCGAAAGAATATCTGAGGAGCTCAGGGAGAAAATTAAACGGCGGAAGAAGGAGAATGACAGAGAAGATTTTCAATGCGAGAAGGTGTCGTATCGTGAATATTTCCAAATATCGAAGAACGATATTACAGATCCTCACAGAGGCATGAAAATTTTAAACAAAATTAAGGACGTACAGAGTATCGAATTTATCTGGAAACTTACTGGAAAACTACTGATCTTATTCCCGAGGAAAAATACAATATTGCGAGGAAACGTACTCGTACAATTTTTCCACCGAGCCCTCCATTCTAATCTAAACAAGATCTTAATTTCAACTTTCGTACGTTTCTCTTTTCTCTTTATTCTTTGACCAATTCTATTGTGTTCCCGACCATTTCCGTAATTCGAACGATTCTATTTCCAGCACAATTCGTTGAATACGCAAACTAAACGTCAATTTCTTTGCAAGGTGCATATGCAACGTGGATAATTGTTTTGGTTTTTAGATGTTACGAAGCGCATGTATCGTCGCGATCCTCGATTGTCTGAGGAAATGGGCTTCTACGGATCGGAAGGGAATAGATTGAAGGAAAATGCACAGCAGAGATAAACGAAACCGCGAACAGCAACGAAACGAGTTTCAACGATCGGTGTACGTAATGGGCCTGATAGCGCCAGTGGTTCGTACGAACGAATCGCGATAGTGCAACTTGATTTGAATCTTTCATGTTGCTCCGCGAGAGTTGACGCTGAAAATCAGGGGTAATTGGATCGACGGAATTTTTGGCCTGGCACGAAATGAATATTAAAGTAGACAGTTGCTGAATGATATTGGTGGAACGACGACCTGACTTTTTATGGCCGTACTTTTTCACAAATTGAATAAATATTTCACACAGATTGAACTATTACCTTAACAGATTTCTATGTATTCTGCTCTGTATACTCTCGATATATATATATATATATCGTTGTTCGATACCTGGGGCCGCTACATTCTGTGAAAAACTAATAAACGTACGATACGTTCAAAAAAATAAATATACGAGATATAAATATACGAATAGGAGAAATAAGGAAAAGCTAGGAAAAGCGATTAACCTCTTTGCAATTATAGATGAGATACATATTTCACGACATACATAGTTCATCGCGCAGTGTTTCGGGCGAATTACCTCGTGACAAAATCTGATTCGTGCGATATTTTGCGACGAGTTATCTTTTTTCATTTACTTTTCGATATTTGCAGCTGAATATCGTTACTCGTAAAGAAAAAATGATTATTCTCGTGTCTAGCGTATATCGTATTTCTCATAAACGTCATTGAAATACAAGAAGATGGTAAACTCATTGTTACGCCCCGAGGCTCAATATAGGCCGTGTTCCTAACACGTGTTTCCCCCTTGGTCTACTACAGTGTCGCAGACAGACCGTCTTACATGACCGGCGAAATATACACAATGTAGTTTTCGTCAAGCAGCGAGTTCTAAAAGACATCTGTTCGCCTTCGGTTCTACCTATTTTACCTACGCAAAAAAGGCGGCAGACCCGAGTGTGATGGGGATCGTCTCCAAGAGAAAACGAAGGAAAATATCGCAGGGCAATCAGTATCATGCGAGGATTCAAACCGAATGCATCAGAGAAATAAGAGAGAGAGAGGTTCAGAGAAATAAAATCAAGGTCGCTTAGTCAAAGGAATACGTCAAGAAATATTATAAAGTCGAGTCGAATTATAATAATAAACTAGTTGTATCATCGTTAAATCATTTGTAACGTGTTAATTATTTTAAATATTGTTGAAATTGTTGTATTAACCCTGTTAATTTAGTGTTACAATCATTTAAACTGTCTCTGTTATCCTAATCGAAACAGGGGAACGACTGGTTCGCGGCGTCGACAGAATCAGAATCGTAGCGAGAATTTACACGCCTCTCGCTGACGCGTTTCCTCGCGATCCAGTCTCTTCGCGAACGGTCGTGACACTCATATTTGACCCACTTGAATGAAGTTTCAATTTCAAAGTCAATCGATAGGTTGTTGCTAGTTCTATTAAATATTCTGCCTCGCTGATAACAACACGCTTCGACAAATTAGATCCATAGTGCATCTTATAAACCTTATAAGATCACGGGAAATATCGATTCGCTGGAATCTAATTTATGCCGAAATCTTCCAAGCGATAGAAAATTCCCAATTTATGCACACGCGATCTTTTTTCTTCTTCTGTTTGTTGAACAGGTACCGCGATCTTTAACCGCGAGGATTTGGATAGATCGAAGTGAAGTTTGGATCGTGATAAACAGCACTGCAAGTTGCCAAGTGGTCACCACGAGAGTAACAGCCGCGATCGATGAAGCTCCACTTTACCGATCCAGCGACAGCCAATAGTTCCGAATGTTTCGAATTTGGAATTTAGTCTTGAGAACAAGTTCTATATAAGCGAGAAAGTCACTTTATCCTTCGACGTAACAGAGCACATAGAAAACTACATAAACGTGCACAAAAGGGATAATTAAAGCAAAACGTAGTATTCTACGCGTTATACTTCAAACTTTACTTCAAACGAAAATCAACAGACTTTTTCTCTTACAGACGCTTTATTATGCTTTAATTAATGGAGAATCCGTTTTAAAGTCATAAAGAATTGTCTACAATTTCAAAGATAGCTGAAATCCTTCGAACTTTCCACGTGTAGATCAACTCTTTTTTGTTTTCTTTCTTTTTTTCTTTTTACCATTTCTCGGTACTCGTGTCGTGATGGAAAGAAACTTTGTTTCGCGCAAAGCAAGTGTTGGGACAGCTAATACCCAGTTAATGAAATAGATGGACGGAAAATCGATTATCAAGGTTCGATCGAAAGTCGTTGAGAGTTGTCTTCGCCGATCGGGCTAAAGCGCGCCCTCCGGGCTCCAACTTAAGAACGACAGGCAATGATTGTCACGCGCGATTAATTAAAGACCGGCAAGCAGCCTCCTAGCCGGCGATGCACTCGGTATTCGTGCCGCGGATCGATGCTTTCCACTCGGTGAGAAACGGAAGAGCGGTTAATTGGCATTGAAGTAGCTGACAGAAACACACGATCGTCCACGGTACGTTTATGATCGCGAGCTGTGAGCCCTGACGTACATTCGTGCCCAACTTTCCGCTTTTATTCTTTCCTTCTTCCCGTTTCCTCATTCCCTTCCCCTCTCCTCTTGCGCTTTCTCTTTTCCCTTTTACTTGATCTTTTCTTACCCTGTTTTTCTTTTTCCGCCCTGTTTTCCTTTTTCGTTTTCTATCGATATTTTCGAACGATACTCTTGTTAAATAACGATCTATCGTAACATTCGTAGTTTTTCTGAACGTCATATTAGCGGTGGAAATGTTTCGTTTCTATTCCTCAGTGAACCGATCTTTGCCTCTGCCAAAGTTTCTTCCGACCTAGCAAATTCCCTCCCCTCTCCTCTTTTGCGTCATTCCAAATTTTCAAATCGCAAAAGTCCAGTTCTCATCTATTCTTCCCGTTTATATGTAAGTTCGATTAATTTAAGGAGGACTGTTAATAATAGAAAACTATTAAAAATAAAATAATTAAATAAAATAGAAAATTAGGTAACGCAATTTACCTCGCGATCTCTAACAAAGTATTCACTCGTTTCCTAAGAAATAACAATCTACAGCCTCCGAACAGATCCATCGCAACCAACAAATTTTCCGCGCCATCCTTAATTTCTCACCTCATCGCGTACCTTAGGTCATCGAACACAACGAGAACGCAGTTTCCGCGAGCGAACGACCGATATTCTAAACCTAACGGCTGTAACAACTCTGTTACGCACCATTAGCTCGCAATTTTGAGCTTCCTCCTTGAAACAAAGCAACGGAACTGGCGTCCTTGTTAATGGAATTCCGGACATTAGGAGATTGCAAACACGGTAACGACACTGTGTCGTCTAAAACGAATTGCGAAATTTTCTTCTCCACAATTTCTTTCATACTTTCAACGTCTTACGTTAAAAACGATCGTGCAATTTTATGTATCGAGTAAAATTGCCAGCCCTGCATTAATAATTTCGATCGATCGGATCGCATCGATAACTGGCACATATTAAACAACGTCAGGATAGGATAGTCAGAAGGAAATACGAGCGGAACGTCTTAAGAGGCAGAACCACGTTACTTTGCTGCTGGATAAATATGTCTAGCTCGATCGAGCGATTACGATGTATCGTATTTGCTTGGTAAGTAGAACAGGATTGCGAGAAATACGCGATAAACTTGTTACAAAGTACTCGATCGTGTAGCGTAAGCGGTTCCCCCGTGTTCATCTGATTCTGATCCTGATCGATCGATCGATGTTATTTGGAGAAAGATGAATATTCGTTCTGAAAATAATGCGCGATTTGCTATGATGTAAATTAGAAATGCAAAAGCACGTTAGAAATGATAAAAATCAGTTTCTTTACCGAATACTATATAATTATATAGACTGGAAGTTGAAAAATAATCAGATTTACATTGTTGCAACGAGAAGATCGTCGAAGAAGGATTTTAAAAGTTATTAATTCTTTTTCGATTTTAAATACCCCTGTCAGATATCTTCGATGGAATAACTTTTGTACAACTATGAATGCAACTTACCTTTTGTGTTTGTGATTATGAATTTTAACAACTACGAAAAAACGTTATGATTGATACGAAAAATAAGACAGAAGGAAATTCGAATTCTCCTCGCTTCGAGTAATAAGGCAACAATGCGTGAAATAAATTTTTATACTCACGATCAGGAGATGAAACATAACTTTTTCGATGCTCAAACGAGTCCAGGATTTATATTCGTCGAACGTTCGATCCATTTAAATTCGTACAACATAGAACAAACGCAGTCAGCGGCTGTTTAAGAATTCAGAAAAAGAACAGACACGATCTGCTTTGAAGCTCTACGGATCAAGGATCCTCTAGATTCTTGATAAATAATGCCAATGATAAGTTGTCATCGGTACGATGAAATAGCCATAACGTTTTCAGAAATTTTTGTTCGAAAGCAAAGAGAAGAATTTAGTCGAAGACGAAAGGCTACAGCTAACGGTGAAACGATAAAGCATCGAAACCGGTTATTGTATAGTGGCTTTTGATGTGGATTGCATGATCTCGATAGGTCAGAACCTGCAGAAGAGGCAGATGGTCTTTTGTGTGAGTGTTTTCGTTAGTGTTTGTGATAGAGTAACGATAGAATGATTGCTATTCTTGAGAAGTAGACTCTATCTTTTCCATCATTTGGATTTCGCTCGTATGATACGTAGCTTGAATATAAAATCTGCATATGTATATGTTTCTTCGTTTCCAACAAATACAATTTAAACATAAAGTTACTTCCTTATTATTGCAAACCTTTCGAACATGTAATTTATATTAGTTCATTGCGAACTCCATGCTTCACTTTTAATGCAAAATTGATAACACCTGAACCTTCATAGGCAACCCTCGCATTTTGTTTGAATTGTTTCTCTATGGTCGTTCGTTTTCCATATCGATTATACGAATAAGCTGTCGCCTTTCAAGCAGCCCCGTCTTTTATGCAGAAACCGCTTTTGAGAGTGGCGCGCGAGGTGATAAGCAATCACTCTGACGTCACGAGTAGAGAGAGACTGAGAGAGTGAGAGTGAGAGTGAGAGTGAGAGTGAGAGAGAGAGAGAGGGTGAGAACGTTAGCTCTATCATTCGATGCCTTTATCGTGCATATCATTGTTGGAACCACTTGAAGGCGCCATGGTAAAGTGCATTTGCGTTTTTGTTATCGTCCTCGCTCGATGATATCTCGTGTACTTTGAAACGAGGGGAAAAACTTCGCTTACGTTTACCAGCTGAACAGAAAATAGAGTTCGAGGGAAGGGGGCGGGTAATTGATACAGAATCGATCGAGAAACAACAGACTGGAGAGCGTATTATTGTGGCAGGGAATGGAACCGGTGTTTACCTACCAGCAGACGCGTCATTGCTCCTCCAGTTACTCGTTAACAGGTGAAACGTCTTGCTGGCCCCTCGAGTCGTCTATTTGATGCTGTAATGAACAACAACTAATCTTCGAGTGAGAGAGAATCTTCGCGATGAAAGTGAAAGATTTGCGAAATGATAATATTCCTACGTTTAACGAGTATACTAACATTTTTATGATATTTACATACAACTAGACTGTCGATTTTCATTTATAAAAAATTATAAAAAATGTAAAAATACAAAGATACATATATATAAAACATAATATAAAATATCCAAAGTAGAATATTTGTTGTAATATTTAATAAATGAAACAAGTTACTATTTGGATTCCATTCTTTTTTTTTTTTTTTTTTTTTTTTTTAGATTCATAAAAATATGAAATAGAATAAAATGCTAGGTTTGTGTATTGGTCATTAAATTCCATATCAGAGATGAACTATAGAAGTTTGATAAATAAAATGAAAACGATACCGATAGAATTGTTGAAAGTGAAAATGCATAGCGAGAGAAAGACCTTGCATAACGAGGCAGGCACAACCCTGACACATTTGAAATAATAGGTTTCCTCGTGGTTTCCACGTCGATCGTTCAATTTTCTATACCCATAGGAATATAGACTTTTCTCTCCCTTTTCTCGAAAACTTTTTTATGCATTATCATGGACGAGCATGACATGATAGGTATTCCTCGTTGACGTCAATCGCGACACCTGCGATTCTCCTGATTCATTTTATTATCCAATCAAATCATATCAACTTGTAGGATATAGAATCTGTCGACAAGGTTCATCTGCGAGGGTCTTCGTTTTCTCGGGAGGAGGATACTGAAAAATGGAAGTTCCATTCTCCCACATATGCATCGAATGTGTTTGAAGTGTGAAATACGTATGTAAGTGAAGAGTGAAATATGTATGTAAGTGACGAGTGAAATATGTATTTTTGTAACGAAGTTGACGGAGAATATCGTTCGTCTAAGAATCTCGATGATTGTTGAAAAATAGTTGTTTAAAAAATGCGTATTTTAAATTCTACTATTAACCAAACGCCGCGATGCAATAGTCGAAAAATAGAAATAAAATAACGTACATGTTGTTTCTAAGCCACTAAAGACGCATTAGATTTTTGAAACTCTTCTCCAAAATTACAATATTATTATTATCACATTATTATAACGCACCGGGCCATAATATAGTGTAGCGGCGGATTATTTAAAAAATTTCCTATTAATTTGAAAATGCCATATTTGTGTTAATAGTCGGTTATTATAACGGGCCGGCCCTTAATATAGTTGTTTTACAAATCTTCTATTAATTTGAAAATGCCACATTTATATGTTAATAATTGGTTACCAAATAAATTACAAATTTAACCGTTCTATATTTTTTACGCAACCGACTTACGTTTACCCTCCATAAATATAATATCCGAGACAGCAACTACCACCTACGTAAATCCACCGCAAGACTCTTTCACATTTTCTCTCCTGGAGTTAAATCTCGATCCCAATAACTCCGGACAATTAATTCCATTTCTGTCGAGCAACGACGAGCTCCCTGGGCACTTGAACTAGACCCCGTGGAAACGCGTCCTTAGTCTCGAGTGACCTTAACCGACAGATTGCTCGATTAGTACGTCACTTCCTAATCTTCATAATCAGATTATTAGGCAGACGCGTTACACTTTGAATTAGATACTGGATTGGCTAGGTTAAGCTCACGGCTGATTTTCCAGACGCAATGTATATTATTTACATAATTAGACAAACAGAAAGAAATTGGATAGTAGATTAGGATGAGGTGATTGACGTGTAGGCTTGTTTGATAAAAGAACGAGTGAATGAATTTGTAATAACAAGATATATCGAAACAAGTATATGTACAGAGATAGTGTACGCTGATTTTGATCGTCGCTCACTCAATACTATAATACCAAACTATTATATTTACATGAAAGAATATTCTTGTATATATAATATTGAATAATATATTGAATAACTCTAGCTGAAGACTGCAAGAAACAGCAATAACAATGTAGACATTTAGACCGTTTGAATTTAAACTTTTTCTACGGCCATGCACCGCTACATCTTCCCCCTTTTACCAGTGACAATGTTTTAGGTAGATTTTACATACCAAGCTTATTCCATCGACTTATCTAAATTCTACCTGAACTCTCGCTCAGAAAAGCGGACTTTCTTGCCCGCACGCGCGACCTTCTTATTTCTCGCAGTTTCCTCCTTCGTAATTGCCCGCCCTTCGTTTCGATCGTTTCGGATTTCCGGCAGGATTAACGCGCTGCGGATTTCGGCACTATCTTCTAGTTGTCGTTGGTGCTCGATGCTGTCTGGTACAATAAAAGCGAATTTTACACGGTTTATGGAAACTGTTACGTTTTTCTTATTCATTTCAATGATAAAATTTTTACCTCCGCGTTGTTTATTGCGCGGGTTTGCGCATAAGTTGGCGCCGGTATCCACGTGGAAGGAGATCCTCGTACTCCTGTCTGTTACGGGGGGATCTGCGGCGGCGGGATACTGAACCGTCTCGTTTCCTCTGGCTCCAGTTGCAAGGGACACGGCAATTTCTTGCTTGGTCTCGAAAGGTCTCTCATGGTAGTAGCATAGCCTGTCCAGCTGGTCTCTTTTAGTGGAACGCGAACCGCGGCGTCTCGAACGTGATCTTGGTTGGCGCCGATCGTTCAGGCTCAGCGCGTCAATTCGCGCCTCTATTTGACTTAGCCTGTCTTCAATGCTTAAGACGCGAGTTTGTTGTTCGCTGTTCGTTGCATTTCTTGCTAACCGTCGTTCGGCATGGCACCGTATATCTCCGTGCATCTCGTCGGCTACCCTCGTCAGGATCGTCGCCTCATTTACGCTCACGGCGGTTAGGACATATCGCATATTCTCTGGAAGGCGATTCTTCCAGATCGCCAGCACGAAGTCGTCCGAGACCGACTTGGGAGCGAGCTTCCTCAGGTCCCAGTAGAACTGGGACGGCGTCCTATCGCCAATTTTTTCGTCGTCCACGACATTTCGCATTCTCGTGCTGTCTGAATCGGTGAATTTTTTAATAAGTTCTCTTTTCAGCCATTCATATCGTCCTGTCGACGGCAGGTTGCCAAATATGTCAAGAACTTGGTCTAAATATCGTAACTCGATGTTCGCGACAGTCATAGAAAATTTTTTCTCGTCGCCAGTAATGCGAGCGAGCTCGAACTGGTTTTCTAACAGGACGAACCATAGCTCGATTTTTCTTGGGGCCAGAATGGCGGAGCGCATACGGAAAATACGGATCCTACACCGTCCGTGGCATCCGTCGCGCTAACTTCTTCGTTGGCACTTGTTATTTCGACCACAGCACGTTCACCACTGTCGTTTTCCATCACTTTGAATTTTCAACAACAAGATATATCGAAACAAGTGTATGTTCAGAGATGGAGATATGCCGATTTTGATCGTCGCTCACTCAATGCTACAATACCAAAAATAATATCATAGGGAGCACGTTCGTATATTTATATTAACGAATGTTGCCAGATAAAGTTAACCTTCTTATGTATCTCTAGCTGAAGATTACAAGAGAAACAGTAGTAACAACGTAGACCTTGTAACCTAAAACAAGGTTAGTATTCAAAGGCACGATAATATTGATCTCTGCCAGTTTTGAATTTTTTCCGTTTCAACTTGAAACTGAAGTGGATAATAGGTCGTGATAGATATTGAACAAGTACTACAGTATAATTAACACTATATTTACTAACAACACTCTCAATGTACACTTTACGTAAAACTCGCGATTGCACTTAGGCTAGTTAAAAATATGCTATGAAGATGTTTCGACATCATTGGCAATCATCTTGTCCGAAGGATAGGGTCTTTGTGTAGCAAGCCATGGAACAGAAACCGTTGAAATGTTCGCTGTCGAGTGCCGCTACGAAATCTCTTCTACGACCGTGGGCCGCTACAAGATGAAAGATCCGTAAGACGAAATGACGAATTTATTATTTTCTACGTTTGAGCATATAATTATAACAATGACCATTCAAAATCTTTCTTTTCTTCGTATTTACGAAATAAATTAAAATTTCACAATCGAGAATAGAGATGGACTTTCATAAAAAATGTGATACTTTCGAAAATGTAAGAAGATATAAATCAAATTTCTTTGCAGCTTCCAGTAGTTTTGAATGTTTTGTAGTCTGATGCAATGCAAAAGCACAGTAAAATATAATACTTATTTTGTTAAAAACAAATTACTACAATTAGTTTATTTAAAATAAATGGATTAAACAGATGTTGATTAAAGAGGGAACGATGGTTATTTAATATGAACTAATAACCACACTAACGTATTATAATTAAGACGACTAGATAAATTTGCAACTCTCGTCACCGCGGATCCAACACCATCTCGATAACGCGATTCGCGCTATCTGGCTTCTCAACTCAAACTGACTATTAATTCGTCTTTGTCCCTTAGCATCCTTTTGTCTTTTGTCTTGGCCCCACCACGCGCGTGTTCCGCAAACGCTCGTGGCCACGGTCAGGCAGACCGTTTCCGCGAAACTATTCGATCGAAGGACCGACGATACATTGTTGGGCCTGTCGACACTTTGACTTTCTCGCGAGATTGTTTATAGTTCGCCCGATACCTCTTAGGCCTTTTGTCTACGATACTACATTAGTAAGTATATTAAGTCGTCCCAAAAGATTCTTTCGCTTTGATGCACAACATTTTTTGTTTTATATTATTTTATTGAATTACTTATGATCCATTTTGTTCCATTGTTCCAATATATCGCATGCAATTCAATAAAATAACATAAATATAAATAATATATATAAATAATATAGTATAAAGTATATAGTATATAGTATAAAGCTTTTGGAACAATCTAACACGCACTGTCTAATAAGCTGTAAAAGTTCATGTCGATTCGCTTCAGACTAATTGTTTAACAAATATCTATTCATCTCAGTGTATTCGTGTAATTATGGACAAAAGATTTTCATGCGTCCAGTGGACGAAATGTTAATTTTGCTTGTGTGCTCTCTCTCTCTCTCTCTCTCTCTCTCTCTCTCTCTCTCTCTCTCTCTCTCTCGGTCTGTTAAAACGCTGCTTTTCCTTTTATCGTGACAATTACTCTTTCCAAGGTTTCGCGTGTTCCTGAAGCAAAATCCTGATGCCGCCATTCTGATAGGATTTTACGCGTCGAACGCTGTTTGACACGGTAGATATTACACCGGTCTCCATTGATTCGGTCTACAGGGATTTTACTCGAAAGAGCGACATTTGCATTTCCACGAATGTAATATCTATGATTTGTACGAATTACTGGGATTTAATCTTCCGTCGTTTTTTATTTTACGAATAGGCTCAAAGAACATTCTTAGATCATGGTGGTTGTATTAGTTATTATATGAACTTCAAATATATGTCACATTATTTATTCGTTTATTGTTCCATATTTCACGAGGAAGACAGAAAGGTGCTTTTTTGGCCGACCTTTAGCAGCACAGCATTTCCCAAAAATGTCGCATTAAGAAACGCTAATAATAAATTTGTTAAAATTACATTATATCTGTCTTTATCTATTAGGTAGTGTCTTGAATAGAATTTTCCCTTATCGGTGCTAATATCCTAAAATATGCAACGAACGAATCGATTTCAAGTTTGACGTGCAACTATCGCTGATGCTTCTGGAAACGACCATGTTTCCAAAGTGGAACACACAGATTAGTTATTTACTAGAGCTGGATAGGCCAATTGCCGGAGAAATCGTTCGGAAAAGCGAAAAATCCTCGTGGAAAAAGGTTAAAACTTCATGCTAACAATTCGATAGACCAATTTCTCTTCTTTCTTTTTTCTCAAGAATAGTTTTCACGGAGCCGTGGAATAAATTTTAATGTAAAAAATTTCAAAGATTCTATAAACTTCTCGTTTATCGTTTGAATCGCGCGGCGAAACGAAATCAAAATTGCTATTTACGTATGCAGATCTCCGCTATCTGAATTGGAGCATGTATAATCGCTGGGTATGTGTGCCATAATACGAGTTGATGTGAATCCGATTTGCATGTTCATTTAGTAATAATTGGTCGGATAATCGTATCCTTGTCGTTGGGCGATAGCCGGCCGAGTTATTACGTGTTATTCTATTCATGTTACGTTTGTCCCTTTTCATTGGACACTTTACATCTAAATCGATACCATTCCCTTATGTTCATTTCATTTATTCCCTTTTCTCCTGCTTCGTTGGGATGTTTTCAGAATTGAAATTGAATTATTTTTCGGTAAAGAGTTCATTTTTTCAGGTGTCAATATTATAACGGGAAAGATATATACGATTGAAAGTTTATATTCCAATTATACGTTTATACGTTAATGCAGTACACAAGCAAAAGGTATGTAATATATTAGATTTTTCTTTTCTTTTCTTTGTTTGGAATTTATTTGAAAGTTTATTACAACGAATTCTCATTGAGAATTGTAAGTAAATTATTCTGGCGTGGTACTATGTCGTGTTTAATAAGTGTTTGTCGTATGTTTGATTCTACATGATATATTAGACGAATTAAAATTTAAGGTGAAGAGAATTGAAAATTTAATCGAGGAAATTCCTTTTTGGAAATTAGAAAACATTGGTAAAAGGATATCGAATTAAAAGAAGTGTGTGCTGTAACGTGAATCACAAGCAAATTGGTATCTCAGTCTCTTGAATTACATGCAAAACTTTACTAAATTACAGGTATACTACGTTTTGGTTAATTACAGACTCTTGCAAGCAAGATTAGCTATGGACAATATGCAAATGCGTTCGGCACATTCGGATTAGTTGTACGCTTATAGGGAGCAAACAAGTACGACGATTCATGATGCTAAAAGTATGAAACACGCATCAACAGGAATATTAATGAACCATCGATCGATATCGGTACGACGGGTACATTCTACCGATAAGTGGTGGCTTAATCAAAGATGCGATTGTTAATGAAGCTTAAATGCAATGAATTTGAAATAAAATAAATTGAACATCTCTTCAAACATATTTCCCTTGGATCATCAATTAGCAGAATAATACCTATATGATAATTATAATTAATATTCTTTGTCTTTTACAAGAAAATAATTTTTAAATTTAACAAGCTCGTTCCCTTTTCCAACGACGTTATGTTACTCGCTTTTAGCTAACGGAATTATTATCAAAATTAGGAAGTCAACAAATCATAACTTATTGCTTAAAATCTTCTAGTATACAAGTAATATATATTTATAGATATACCGTGTGATACCTTACGCGCGAATAGCATCATACTGTATCAATATGATATTTACATGTAAATCGATCATTGGACGAACTTGCTTCTCGCAATTGTTTGGCTTTTTTGTTTTTTCTTTTTTCTTTTTTTCAACACGTGATTTGTTCGAACTGAACAAAATTAGGTCGTAAAATACGTTAAACGTTCTTGCGTTGTAAATTGAAGCGAGTATCGAGAGTGCGTCAGATACTATGTCTCTGGAGGGTAGAATTTTGGCTCGCCTCTTCTCGAAGTAACGTGCACACAATGTAATTTCCATTATTACACACACGAAATGTATTGCCACTTTCAATTAGGCACGCTGAAAGCATCATTGCTATTGTAGGCTTAGGGCAGCATGTTGCAGTCACAGTGGCACCGACCCACCGGTCGTTGATCCCAAACTTCATTATTTGCCTACCTGTGGCCTGAATTCACTTGAACAATATTAACGGGCCCGCATGATTATTGCAATATTTACGCGACGTCCTGAATTAATTAGTAAGAAACGATTCGGCCGTCGATACGTAATTAAACCGTGGCGTGAATTTCGTTGCCCGTTGTCCACCGATTATTTCGAATATCCGGTAATTCTGGTTTTGCGGTAATTCGTGGTTGGACTATACGTTGGCATATACCTAAAGTGACCAAAAGTTTTCAGCTTGCAAACGCTGTATGTTTCGTTATATGTTGGGGATTCGACAGAATATAGAAATCTATCAACTTTCAGACAAAAACCTATGGAAACGAGAGAAATTACTTTGATGTTGATGTCTGTGACATTGACACTGTTACGTATGTCGTTAGGACATTGAAGTATGCGATTGCCGATTTCAATTACGTGATTTTCTTAAGATACTCAAAATCCTCTTTCCATCGAAGCGAAAGCACGATCGAGACATAACAAATTTAGATCGCAGAATTAGCCATTAGTGAAAAAGTAGAAATTAATTTAAATAAAAGATGGATGATTTATATGTAAAAAATTGGAGAAAGTTTGATTCACATTCTACGCGTTAACAAAGTTCCAATAATCTAACTTGACAGCGATAATCTTGGCAATAGTTGCTAATACAAATAATCTGCTTAAGAAAACGACTAGTTTGTCTTGGAAATTCCAATCTGTTGCCAATCTGTATTCTATAGCGCAATAATCGAAATGTTTCACTTTCCCTTTCTTCGTACCTTGCATAACTGTAACCGTCTAATACTATCTTAATCTTGCTCGAACAATAATTTTTACTTGTTTGATGTTTCTCTATCGCCATGTTTCTAGTTCTAAGAAGACGCTCGTGCGATTATTGGGAGGTTTAATTTCGAGCAAACAGTGAAGATCAAAAGAGAGTATAACAGAGACAGACAGACAGACAAACAGACAAAGAGAGAGTGAGTGAGAGTGAGAGAGAGAGAGAGAGAGAGAGAGAGAGAGAGAGAGAGAGAGAGAGAGAGAGGAGGAGGAGGAGGAGCAAGAGGAGGAATATCAGTAATCAAGTCTGAAATTAACCCAAGATGCTCGATAGTCATTGTAGCTGCTAATTGCTGTAGAGCCTATGTCTACTATGGAGCAGAAGCTTTCAGCGTACCAAACTGGTGATACGTTTCGTTATATAATGATGTAAATTGCATTCTCGACCGATGCGATGCTTTTCGATACACAAAACATCGTACACGTTGAACCTTCTTGTATGCATTTCGTGTATACTGTATATGCGTGAGGAGAAATTTCATCATGTTACGTGGAAGAATTAAAATTTATACGTGAATTTGAGATGAGAGTTTGAGCTCAAGCTTATAATACATCGCTATGTACATCCATGATCCTAAATAGTTATGATAACAAATAAAATGAGGTGATGTTTGATGTAAGGTGCCCAAGAAATACCCTCTCCATGCTCAACGATATAATTTATTTGACAATCAACAATCAACAACCCCCGCTTCTCAACTATGTTTGTTGTCGCGTAGAAGATCGAAGATGAAAATAAAAAGAAAAAGAGATTTTATTTACTAACATCTTGACTACAATAATGATAGTTTACTTCCGTGCTGTAGCCGTGACTTTCCAAGACCGAAGCTCTTACAACTCGGTCGCATCCCTATACAAGTGGTTGTCTTATGAAATAGGAGGGCAAGGGGAACGCCCGGGTGTCGGGTCTGGGCCCGGGACCTCCTGTTGCCGTGTGCACTCCCTTCCCGTCTGGTGGGTTCCGTCATCAGCCTATCGGTTTTGAAGTGTGCCGGTCGTGACATTTGCTTCGCTGTTACACTTGACCCTTCGCACCTCGTTCAAAACCGAATGAATCTTTGGACAGATTCTTTTCTTTCGTTGCCCCTCGATATCATACCCACTACGTTAGACGTTCGTTAGACGTCCGCGACCGTTGCCGCGTATGCATTCTTCCGAATATTCGGCGGAAGGACCGTAGGGATATCGATGGTACGTTAGGCATATCGACCTTACGCTTTGATGGTATAGCGCTTTGTGTCGCGAAGTCGTCGGAAAGTTCCGTCGTCGAGTGTCGCCACAAAAACAAAGAATGGAACTTTTCTTGACACGAAGACATTTCCATTTTCTAGCTTCTAGGAAACCCTTGAATTTCCAAGGATATATCTTCTCATACGTACTCGATAGTTTCATTTGGTAGACGACTATTTACAATCAATTCTCATCGAGAATTATAAGTAAATTATTTTGGCGTGGTATCGTAACTCGGATTGTAGGAGTTTATAGTATGTTTGATTCTAGTTGAATCTAACGCTTAAATCTAAAGGGTATTGTCTTTTTAGTCTGCGAATCTGATCCGTCGTGTCAAGTAGTTGGCTAACTAATGGGGTTTTGATGGTTGTTAACTCTTGTATTATATCTGTTACTGAATTTGGATATTTCTTCTTTAACCGTGGTTATCTTAAGGACGCGGTGTATTGTTTCGTTGGCAACGTAGCAAGTATATACATCTATTAAGTATCGTTGGAGAATCTCTATGTTGGAATTACTCGCTGTTCCCCATAGTTGGATCCCTATGGGAATAGGTCCAAACAGGTTTCAATATGGGCTTTATATAGCATTATTTTACTCTGCGTGTTTAAGGTTGGAGCGTCTGCCAATGAGCCAATAGAACTTTTTTAATTTTGATTTCAGTTGTTTGGATTTATCTACGATGTGCCGTTTCCGTGTCATTCTTCTGTCCAGGATCATGCCCAGATATCCGACTGTATCTTTGTTTGGAATTGGAATATTATTTATGGTCACCTGTGGGCAGCACTGTTTTCGCAGCGTGAACGTTGTATTGACCGGATTTATTTTCATTTATTTTGAAAATACGCCATTTGTGGAACCACTTTTCCGTTGAGTCGAGACCTCGCTGGAGGGCGCTGAATAGTTTGAGAATTTCAAAGGAAGAGATGGAACCTATACACAGATACAGATGCCACGCGCTAAATATTATATCGAGCGCTTTGATTTAAACATTTTATACATTTTTCCGTATATTTTTGCACTTCTGATCTTGCCGTAATTACGTGAAAATTCGCAGTCTAATGGTCCTCGATGAACTTACCTGATCTTATCTAGGAAGTTGTAGCGGCATATGCGTCTTAGGACGTTTCGATTCGAAGACGCCTCGCGTAGTTGTTTTGCCACAGAGGATTAACACTGTACGACGCGCATAATGTGACAAAGAAACTCCGGACAAAGCAATTTCGCTGCTACGTGCAACCGTACGACAACGACGGCGACAAGTTCGAACGTTCTGGTATCCCCCTCGACCAGTATAAATAAACGACCATGTTCTCTAGACATAGTCGATCAGTCGCGCGAATCAATATCAATATCGAGTCATCGAGATCATCGGTCGGCCGAATAAGTATAACGAACGAGTCTAGCGAATCGGCATAACAATTAGTATCGGTACCGCAGTATCGCGCAATCTCGTGACGAATATCATCGAGCGGACAACGCTTGCGATTGACTTCGTATTGTACATTTTAAAATACCTGTAAATATATTTAACGAAATCCAGAAAGTAAATTCTCATTCTAATGGAAGTTAATTTTAATAAGTATTCAAAATACCAGCTTTTTAGATAGAAAATCCAACGGACAGGGGGAGAATCCTGCGAAGCGACTGAAATTTCTGTTTTGACAATTCTACAAATATAAATAACGTATACAACGTTAAAATATCCGATACGGTTAAAACATCGGATTGCTGATGCGAAACTCGAAAAAGCTACGATTTCAATAATGTAGCTGCGTACAACGTGACGGGCGTACTCTCTGTTTTAACAGCGTATTTCATCCGTGCCGAATGATTTCTGCATTCAGCAAGAGCGATGTTACGTAATTAAAAAGCACACTCTATTCGGCCATGTAGATGTAATCGATGGGAACAAATTTTTCTACCGCTTAATTAAATCCTCGTCCGTCTGCGTCCGCAATTGAACCACTCGTTGAAACAAAATTTAAATTATTTTTTATGTTAAATCACGTTATCCACATGTTTTTAATACACGAGTTCTTCGACGAGACACGAACTTGTCCATGGTACACGGTACCTGTTACACGCGTTTCTCGAGCGGAATAACTCGTAGGTGATTTTGAAAACCCGCGTAATTATTCGCTTGAAAAACACGAATCAAAAGACAAGTGACAATTAACGAACATTCATTACGCCCGACCACGTAATTACGTTACGTTGCATCGAATCATGCTTGAGCATAGTGCGTGCCTACTTGCATATAAGAAGACGGCTTGAACGAAAACAATGTAACAATTTTCTATTTTGTTCGCTCGATCTAAATCTATCGTAAATGTTGATCAACGCTTTTGCGTTCATCGAAGCGTTGCGAAATCACTTAGACTTTGTGATTTTTAAACGAGAGATGTGCTTGTGCCCTTATACTTTTCGAGAAAGCATCTGCCCGTCTTATTCGTCCGCAAATCCTAGAAATTTGTGAATTGTGAATAGGAATCTATTAAGATTCTGACGTCTGGAAATAAGAATAATGTCGGTATTTTTCAAAGCGAGAAAATTTGCGCTTGCCTAAATTTTTGGTTAAATAAAATTGACGAAATAAAGGGAATGGCCGAGAAAATTGTTCATTTTTCTATCGTAGTACGTTCAGACGAATAATTTGTGTCACTATCGTCGTTCGAGTCTGCCGTTGACCGCCGAAGCGTGTAGACGTGTGTCTAGTGCTCGGTGAACTTCACAATACAACAAGTGACGACCCTCCGTCATGAGAATGAGTTGAAACAGAAATAAACCGGGTGTTTTTTAAACTTAATCGTGGAAAATCCAACACTTCTGATCTCTAATCCAAATCATAGCCTCTCGACTAGTTATTTCAATTTGAATTAACTAGGTCGAAGATGGCCCAAGTAACTAGATCAGGCTCTCACGAGCAGAACTATAACCGCACCCTTCTACCTCCTCCGTGGCAAAAGGATAATATATCCCATCTTTCAAACCGCACAAACAACATCAAAAAACGTAAGCTGGATTCAGTAAAAAAAAGAAAAAAAAAAAACGAACCGTCAACAAGCCATGTTACCACTTACAACAGGTTCGCGATATTAGAATTTACAGACGATTCTATGGACGTAGTTGAAACATCAACAAATCAACACACGAAAAAGAATCCTCCTCCCGCATCAATCATTGATTCATTGATGATGTTATCGACATTCGAACAACGATAAAGTCCATCGAGAGAGACATTAACAAAGAGGATTACATACCAAAAATTAAAAATGATCAAGTTAAAATCCAGACTCCTATAGAAAACTAGGAAAGCTACTAAAAACCTTGAACGCAAACTTGCACACACATCAACTGAAACAAGAAAGACCTTTTCGTGTGATACTACGCAACTCAGCTAACTAAGATTAACTGAAACTTGAACTCTTAAATAATGGCCACGAAGTAACCAACATTAGCAATATAAGGCATAAAATCACAAAAAATCCGCCATCCTTATTCTTTATTGACTTAAATACCCTAAAATGACAATAGCCTTTAGATTTAAGCGTTAGATTCAACTAGAATCAAACATACTATAAACTCCTATAATCCGAGTTACGATACCACGCCAAAATAATTTACTTATAATTCTCGATGAGAATTGATTGTAAGTAGTCGTTTACCAAATAAAAAAAAAAAAAAAGAAAAGGAAAAAACTATCGTCGTTCGAAAGTAGCTATGTATTTTCAAAGCTACACGGATATTAAATAACGAGAATCCAGCTGCGAGAAACGAGTGTATCGCTGGAAATGTTATTACAAGAATTATGACGTCTTTATTGGCGGAACGACGTTGCTTTATCCCAAAGATCCAGAAATAAACCTCATTCGAAGCAAATACATTAACTTGGTTCTGATCGCTGGAAATGCTTGCGTAAAAAGGAGGGATGAAAAAGTGTGATAATGCTTCTTACTAGCAATCACGTACCAGCAACAATGAAAATAAAATAGACAGCATAAAAATTAAAACATCGTAAGATAGGCGATGTTCGGAATTTTGAGTGGCCGAAAAGTCCAGCCGAAAAGGCACGATGGACGGAGAAAACCCAACGGCTGGTAGGGAGAATCAGCAACGTAGGTGGGACAGTTCGTCATCAGACGTCGTACCGTGCAGCTGAAATACCTCACTCCCAACAAGACACGTCGCAACAAGACAGAAACTTCACTCTTATACAACAAGTGCAGATACAGTGCTAGATTACTCTAACACTCGATCTATTAAACTCGATCCTCCACCTTGAGCGTTAAGTCATTCAAGGTACGCGATATCGACCGATCGGTTTGACCTGACCGGTTGCTCTTTAGTCGATAATTCGCAACAGGCGGATAACAAGAAAACTGTAAGAAAAATAGAATAGCGAATAGAAGGTGAATAGAAATAGAAAAGAGAGAAATAGAAAACATAGAGGTTTCTAGATCAAATAATCGAAGGTTGAGTGGCGTAGTGAAATACCGGATGGAGTACGCTTCTTCTGACTCTAAGAACTATTAATGAGGCGATATCGAGCAGAAGAAGTAGTCGAAGAAGTCGAGAAAAAGTTATTCAACTTCACGATAACATTTTTCAGTATTTTTATTTCACTGTTATTTACCTCTTTTTTTTTTTTTTCTTTTTTCGGTTTCATATATATACACACACCCTTCGAACTTTTATAAATTTCTACTTATGCAGAATGTTTCAAAATATCGATGGGAGATCAACATTTTTCTGTCGGTACGATCCAAATTTAATATTGAATTTCGTAAAATACATACGCGATGTAGATCATATCTTTTACCTCGCTATAGTTTTAGTCGAATACGAGATATTCCTGCGTTTCTCATAAAAGATATAATATTTGCGTAATTTTTGTGAAATTTCGGTAATAACGAAATAACGGGGAATTTTCAGTCAAAATTTTGATCATAAAGGAAATTGAAGTTAAACAAAGTTGAACGACGTAACTTTATAAAGTATAAAATATTGCATTAACCGCGATAATAAAAAATAATGGCCGATTTTAAAAACAATGTTGAGGTACTGCCATTTCGTAACGCCTTTATTCTCGCGCACGAGCGCGAATGTCGAAAACTGATAGGGATTGTTTTTACTGGCGGAAGAAATAGTACGAAACTGTGCGAACAGCCACCCGTGCAACCGCCAACTGGAACAATGAAGATTTACTCTGTACCTTTGGAAACGTTATTCCTTATTCCAGCAAGAAATACAGCGATAGAGGACGTATTCGAGAAAGGTAATAGCTGGCGTAAACCAATTTAACAGGTGATTTCAATTCACGAAGATTTCGAGAAAAGGAAAATTGAATGGAAATCGAGAAACTGCAGAAAGACTAACAAACAACACCGAGTTGTTTTCACCTTTTACCAGTCATCAAAAACTATTGATTAATTCTAATCAAAACAATGGAAGGGCAATGATATTTTTATGAAGATTTTATGAAAAGTTAAAGTTGTGCTATTAGAATTTTAAAGAAATAGCAGTATTCTTTTATCGAAATAAAGATTTCCAGATGTCGAATTATCAAAACTTTCGAATTGTTATTTATGGTCGAGTTCCGTTTGAATCCAAACGAGAGGGAGAAATTATTAGGTTGTCCGAAATGTTTCTTTCGTTTTATAAGTAAATAATGGACGCACAATGTTTTTTCTTTTATATTAGTTTGTTGAATTATGCACGAACATAATAATGGAAATAGAACGAAATGGATCATAGCTAATGCAATAAAATAATATAAAAGAGAAATTGTCGTTCATCTATTATCACCTTATGAAACGAAAGAAACTTTTCGGACAAGCTAATATGTTAATGTAACGATGAAAAGAAGCGCTTTCGACGATTGATCTTTCCTGACAGATTAAAACCATTAAAATAAATAAACAAATATGATGCAATTTTAAAATTTATCGCTAAAAGTGATTCCTCGAACAACTGATTACACTGTAACGTCTGTTCATGTCTGTCTATGTGCGAAAGTAACGACAGTCGTGCAGCATGTTCGAAAAGAGCATTCTTAAGCATTCTAGCTTGCAAGTAAGAGATTCTTCTGTCAAGAAAATACGACAGGAGCTGGAGAAACTACTGGAATTGTCTCATGCCCGGTTTATAACTGAGCTTGCCGTTTCGCTGTCGTCACCGACGGTAAATTTTAATGTTTATTTAAACGCTCTATGTAAAACGACTTTTACTTTATCACCTTTGAAGAAGATTCAAAATTCCTACGCGCCTTATTATGCCAATATGAATGCTTTACTTCATTTTATTTTATTCCTTTTATTCGACATAAAATTTGTCAGGATATGGTGTGATTCTTAAAATGGAAGGTACGAAAAGAACAATACTTTGTGTTCAAATATAAATGAATATCACATTACTAAACTTAGCCACTCGTTCATCTATTCCTTTTGTTCTTTGAAGTACCATTTTAATGATCAACTGCTTAGTTACCCTAATTACCTAATTATATATATTCTATTTTTCTAACTTTTGATTTCCATCCATTTTGCCACATTTTTCTCATTCTTCTTATTCTTCTCCATACCTCTACACCGTCGTTTTTCATACACATCTCTAATCGCTTAAAATTGATCGATGCATTTAGATGAAATAAGATCAAAATGAACTTCGTAGGATAATAATTCAATCTTTTGTCACTTTTACTATCGATAAAAGTGGTGACCATTTTGACACCTTCAGTATCGATTGCGAATCTATTGAGCATACGAAGCTTGCACAACGTTCATGAGCATCGCTTTGAAAGAACTAACAGAGATAATTTTACATTCACTCTATCAAGCTTATCTCCGTATTTTTATTCACAATGGCGGATAGTTTTCTCGTACGTCTGAATTGTTTGAAACGTAAACGAAGAAGCGACGCTTCCGATTGTTGCTGAAATCGAGGGGATTGGAACGGGTATCTCCGTGCTTTTAATATTATTCTCTTTCGCTGCACGAGTTCACTTCTACTCGATCTTGCCTCGATTCATTGTTAGTAGGAGGAAGCGTTATTTCCTATTTCCTATTCCTCCTATTTCCTTGCGAGCTCGCTGCAACACAGAACGATGGTGGGACAGTTAGACAAGAATCAGCGGTGTCTGAATATAAAGCAGCCTCGGAATGTTTTCCTTTGAGTTTTGAGAATGAAAGAATAACGAACATAACGTTAAATCGTAGCAAAAACTCGGTAGACAAATATGAGTGACGAAACGATATTCTATTTTTCGAATATTTGGAAGGAAAAGTTAATATGCGTAAATATTTGTAAGTATAAAAATATCAAAATTTATTTCTTACGATACGTTTAATAGGTGTTGATTCAATACGGATTTGAATATGTTAAACGTAAATATATAGAAATTAGAAATTAATATTTTATAAAACGTCCTTAGATTGGTTGAAGAAGAAAATATCTCTAACTTTGCTTTAATATAAAAGAGCAGTTCCAATTATCACTGATCTATGGGATATTCCGCAATATAACAATCGTAATTTTCGCGACATTCGGTTCCGAATATCTAAATGAAATCTCTTTAATCTATAATTTTTCACGGTCCTTTGGATAATGAAGAGATCTAAGGGGAGAATCAAACTAAAAATGACAATTCTCTGTTGAATGCACATAATAAATATGTGCCTTGGCCGTTGTATCGTCGCAATCATATTGAAATAATCACGGATATCCTAGTCCAAATCAAATTAAAATAGCGTAAATCTAATGATAGAAATTAAATGATAAAAATTAATACTAATGCGAATTCAACGATATTCGTCGTATAAATTCGCTAATCGCTGTATAAACTGACGATTGAAACCACACAGATATAAAGTTCGTAAATCGTTCGAATTGTTCGATTCGTGGCTATCGCGGTGTTCAAAGAAAATGTGCCAGGTATTTAAGATAGAAATTTTAAGCTATCTAGGAATTTCTGAAATTCACATGTATAAAATGTTTCTCCTAAGTATAAAGGGACAATAAATTCGAGACATGTGAAATACTATGGAGTAATGTGAGAAATGATTTTTCGTTGCAAGACTCGGCGTGCGTATAGTCGAACAAGTAGAATAAACAGGGTACATTGAGGAATCAGAAATATCGTAGATTACGTTTTCAATGTCACACGTATATGTAGCCATAGTGATGAAATAAATAAGTTTCACGACTGAACGTGTTGCTAGTTTCGTGTCGTACTCGATGTTGCGAAATAAAAGTACATATTTAAATAAGTAATATGGATGAAGTAACCCATTATGCCTAGCTAGGTCGATAGTGTAGTGTAAACAAGCGCCACTTGAAGATATGCCTAATCAGGTAAGTAGTTTAAGCTGAAGTTTTTAAATCGGACAAATAGTGTAGATCAGCTGTGACCGTTGTGTCGGTAGGTATAAGTATAGATAGACAAGTAGAATAGGTCGAGCGGCCATTATGCCTTGTCAGACAAGTAGCGTAAATCAGCTAGAAACGGTGTGCCTATTTAGACAAGTAGAGTAGACCGAGCGAGTGCTCTGCCTAGTCAGGCAAGTAGAATATAGCGGATAGTTGCCGCGCCTAGTCAGACTAGTAGCGCAGCGAGTGTTGTACCTAGCCTTATATAACCTATTTTATTATTACATTATTATTATCATTATTGTTGTTGTTGTTATATTATTGTATGTGTATTCTTATAAACGCGCTTTAATCTTGTTGATCACGAAACGATCTGAAAGTATCCCCAAGAATAATGTTACGCTCTCGATTTGATTCACCGTTACGACAGGTGAATGCGTAAGATCGTATGTGTATTCCATTACTTGTCGCGCGGTCTCTCCCTAAATTCGGATCGCAACTCGGTGGAATCGAGAGCATCGTAAAATCCTTGACATTTTACGTAAAATATTTCGAGGAAAAAATCGGTACAATTTTGAACGGTTATCAGTGGATTTTCAGTAAGAGATCATGAATGAAGATACGATATACATGACATACGATAACTCGAAGGAATCAGGCTCCATTGTATTTACCACGCATCAAGAAAGTTATAAACTTCATTTGAAACTCGTCGTACGGTACAATTTTCAAGTTCTGTCTATCTAACTTCGTGTTTATATATGAAAATATTTTCTATACGCGCGTACAGGACGTTTAATTTACGGTTGAAAATTGTTTGTACGACGACCTAATTTCATTTTCATATATGTCTGCTGGCGCTCGTTATCGCGACGATTAAAAAGAAACAGTATTGCCAGAATTTCACAGGGAAAAAGAAACTTGAAAGCAACTCTCCTTTTCCGCTCTAAAACATTCATTCCATTATCATAGAAACGTTATAACCTTTCTCGCGATGAACCAAACAGCCAAAGTATTTCTATACTTACTTACTTTAACTGGATCGTTTCTTAGTTACAAATTCCTTCAAACATGAAATGAAACATTTTGTCTAAAGAACGCTAAACTTTAAGTAAGTTAAATTTAATTTTACTATATGCAAATGCGATATAACAACAGGTACTTCGTACAAGTATAACGATATAGTAAAAGTCGATGAATTCTTGTACAAATAAATCGTTAGAAAAATATCTATAATTCAATCAATGAACAACATTATTTAACTATTCATCCAATTAAGAAATAAAACCCTGTGTCAATTGACAAAATAGTACAGTCAAAGTATTACGGTATCGCGCAACATACTCAATGACAATATTTACCAAGAAAACATTTATACATTGAGTATACGTAAAAGCGATGATTCTCCGCCATGCTCTGGGAATTGTAGGATTTTTCTTGTTACCTTTTATCCCCGAGCAGACAGAAATATCGTTCGCGAAACGGTATCTCGATCCGAATTAAAGCGTCGATTCGCAAGTAGATTTCGCGTTCTCGGAGAATTTTATCAAACGATTCAACGATCCAATATTCTCCGATCTGGCAATCGTTTCACCGTGATAATCTCCGAACAGCAACGTCCTTCGGTAGCGTTTCGAAATGGCAAAACAATTTAATTAACGCATCGATAGACCGGGACGTCTCTTTGCACTTCGCAACTGTTGAACCTTTGTGCGCCTTTGTGCGGAAATTGGAGCAAGGTTAAACGGCGAAGAAAAGCGGAAAACGAGGAAAAAGATGGGAAGGGTGAAGAAATAGGTGAAACAGTGTGGTAAAAATGGCAAATATGACAAGTGGTAGTCAGCTGGCAGAGAAGTAATTAACGAAGCTACCCTATATTTCTCGGATCGTTAGAAATCGTAGAAAGTGGCGGAGGCTCGCCTTTGAAAAACACGAAGCTCGACCGATGAATCGTGACAACGGAGATGAAATTAGCTTGTATCCTCGACCTCGTTAAAATTGCTCGGCGATCGCGGTCTGTTTGTTAACTCGTAAGAGTTAAAGGACGGTTATAAAGATTAACGCGAGGATAACTTATAGAGAAGATCTACGATGTTTCCCGGAACGCCCGGATAAGGAATATTAATTAACCGTGCGACACCGTTATTCATCGATAACGTTTTTTAGAGGTCGCTTAAAAAAGACGAGGTAACACGTTTTAGCGAGTTGACAGAAAGGCAGACCACTTGTTCTTAGAAATTAGTTGATAAATCTGTTGGTCTTGCTTCTGATCAAAATAGAGTCTCCCCGTTCTATAGTTGACAGTAAAATAAAGACGCTTTAACGAAAAATTATTTCTCTTTTGGAAATTTATCTGATAAGCCTTTATTATTACAAACGAAGCGATGAAAAGAGTATTTGTTTCTGGTTTTTATCAAAGCTGAAAGACTCCCCTCTCGTAAGTTATATTTACGGAAATACAGAAAGATTTCACGAGCAGAATATTCGGATTTTTACGATTTTTCTGTAGCGTTCACAGACCGGTTCTACAGTTTCAATTCTTTCAATTTTCTGGATTCGGAGTCGCCTGGATTCGGAGTCCATAACGAAACAACCGGAAAACGTTTCCTTTGGGCGCACGAATATCGATAGGAATTAGAAAGTGGTAATAAAAAAATTGAACGAGGAACGAGGAACGAGCAAAAAAGGACTTTGTTTCGTTCAGCCACGCGCGTGACGTTATACATTGTACGCGTATCTATTTAAGCCTCGATGAAAAGCGGAGAACGCACGAAATCTCACGCGATCCTCTCGCGTTGTATAAACTTTTTTTCCAAAACTGTTGCTAAGCTAAAGAATAGATGGTAGGACAGACGGCAGGATATTCGGTTGATCGATCAACAACAATTTAATTCTTTGTTCTTTAATTCGCAACACTTTTTAGCTCCATCCATGATATTTTTTATCGTTAAGTGCAAAAAACTTTTGATTTCTCATTGATATCGTTTTATGTTTTGGAAAATATTCAATTCTTTATTTCACTATTTTATCCACGTTAATGTTTAGATAACATTAGAAGATACAGCAAAGATATAGCAAAACTTATTTAGCGAGTATTTTAAGGAAACCGTCTTCCGTGATTTCTTTTATTGCAATTTCTCAGCAACTGATTCGAACAACTTTCAACGTACGCGATACTATTTGCTTACCTTCCATGTGTACACAGATTTGCTATCGGCGAATTTGAAAGATTTTTGAACGAACGTCTCGATATTTACCTGGTATAGAGGTTGCAAAATTGGTAGCAAAATTGTGTGCAAATATTTTACCGTAACCGCGGAAATGCTTGCTTAGATGCCTCCCCGTTTCAAAACCAAATAGAATACCGCAATATGTAGCGAAAGGATTTTCTTACTATTTCTTTATTAACTAATATTTAACATCAACCAGCTAAAACTTACTTAAACGTATTGAAACAATTTTGTTTGCAAAAAATTGATTCGATGAAAAATTAATATTCGATATGAAAAAACAGCTTCGAAATTCTCCACTAGAAACACACGGCACGTGTATCAGACCTTTTTCAACTCTCCAAAAAGATTTTATGAATACACACGAACAAAAAAAATAGACATTTCTGCGTTAAAAGGACAAAGAGAAAGAAAGAAAGAAATTTCTTTGTCAACAAAATTGTTTGCACGTTTTTCTAAAAATAGATCGATGAACCCAATCAGCGAACGATTAATTTCCATGTTTTCTTGCGACCGGCGTCGAGTGTGTCCGTTGCCAATATCCAAAAACACAGACGAGTCGTGTTTGCCTCTCCTCTGGTTTGCCGATGTATTCGTGTTACGATTATTAGTTACGCATCCAGGAATAAACAGGATCTCTTGGAACGGGAACACGATTCGTTCGGGAACAGGGAAAGAAAGGTGGGAAATCGTGCGAAGAAATTGTGTCGAATATTTCGAGGAAATTGAACGAATGGTTGGAAATTTTGTGGCTCCTTCGGACGATATTACGCAACATCGAAACACGGACATTCTGCTGCATTTCGTCGTGCTCCTCCTTCTCTCCCATTTTTCCATCCCAATATTTTTTTCGTTTTCGTTTCGATACTTTTTTCTTCTTTTTACGCTGACCCAGATTGTATGGCGCACACGTAACACGAACGCGTTTGATAGCACGTACGTGCGCGTAATTTAACTTTGAAATCGAAATTCATTTTTTTGCATGTTGGGGGGTAAACGTTCCGCTGGCTGGTTAAAGGGAACTGTTGGCTTTGTTTCTCTTTTAAATTCGAGTTATCACTGGACGGGTTGAACGAGTGAAAAAATGGTCAATTAATTTAGAAGACTGTTGCAATAGAAAGGAAAGGTGAAAAGAAAAAAGTGTAGCATATTGGATAAGTGACAGCGATGGGATATTGCGTTGTTTCGTGGCAAGAAGCGTCATTTTTTCTATATAGAAACTTCTTTTACAGATGTTCATACGTGTATTTCGAAAAAGTCCGTTTTATCCAGGAACGGAGAAACAAAACGACAGGTGGAAGAAATCGAATAAATTCTACTCCAACGATGCTTCTAACGAATACAAATTCTGTTTCAGGAGTTTAACGTTGCCAAGGAACAACACGCAGTGCAGCCATGCTCCTCCATGGTCATTGAATCAGGTAAGATTGTTCGCTAGAAAATTAGTATAACACGAACCTTTTCATCTTCGACGATCTCGCTATATCGCAATCGTTTCCTCCATGCTTGCATTGAAAATTACCGATCGACAAGAGATACCAGATCTCCTGTCGTGCTCTAAAATTATGTTACGAAAATGAAAAGTTTGTACGCGCGCCAAGTAATCCACTGTTGCGCGTCAAACTCGTGGCTGGAACGTGCACAGTATAGGAAAATATCTTCTATTCGATGTCTGCAACTCGATATAAAACGGTGTGATTGCAACGATTGACCGTGAAGAAATTAATTGCAGTAAGAGGAAATTTAGTATAACGCTAGTACTTGTTCGGTACCTATCACGACCCATCCACCACAAACTGATCACGTCGGGGTCACCAGTACCGAAGAACCAGTGCCAGAGTATAATTAACAGTATATTATAAATATAGCGTTATTAAAGACACTGCCTGTTGATACAGTTGATAGATTTAGGGACTGTTAAGACAAAGACTATTTGTTCGTTTGAAGGATCTGAGCTAGAGAAATCCTAGGATTTATAGCGGGTCCTTAGGCTAGTTAAAAATATGCTATGAAGATGTTTCGGCATCATTGGCAATCATCTTGTCCGAAGGATAGGGTCTTTGTGTAGCAAGCCACGGGACAGAAACCGTTAGAAAGCTTGCTGTCGAGTGCCGCTACAGAATTCGATTCGATTTCTGTCATTTCAGAATAGAAATACGGCAATTATAATAAAAATACACGTAAATTTCAATACACGTCAAATCACACAGTGTCGCCAATGTAAACTCGCAACAACGCTTGTATCAGACCTCGACGCTTCGCGTTCTACTGGTCCACCGCGGTTCGACGACGTTGAACTCTAAATGATCTTTCTCTCTCCAGAAACAATTTTTGGTCGTAAAAAAAATATCGTCGCGAGAATACTGAAATTTCTGATCAATGGTGTTAGAGAATGGTCTTCGGAAGGTTAAGTGGAACGTAATAATAGAGTAGACGGGGACTCATTGATCGTCGCTTCGTTACCAGCTTCGTCAATATTACCTGTAAACGACATTACATCTAATTAACATCTGAAACAGGGAGCTTGCCGCATCAAAGTCGAAGCTATCCTGGCGGTGGTGGCGGATCCGGAAGCATGGGACGATTGTTCACGAGAAATTCGTCGGTGAGCTCGCAGAGCTCGTTGGAAGGTGCGCCTGGACCGTCCATCCATCGCACTGGAACTTCGACCCAGATTCGACCATTTGGCCCTGATGGACGGTACCACCATCATCGGGATCCTTTGCACGCTGCTTCTTCTTATCCACCCAGCAGGAGTTCGAGGTATGATTTAATTAAAGATATAATCGAATAACTTGATAACACAAAAGAGCTTTTTTCGGCCAATCTCGATCAACCCCGCTACTCTGCATACGAGAGACTATTTATAAAATATCAAGCGATTTTGACGTGAAATGACTGAACAAAGTTGCACGACAAAATCTTTCCTTCGTATGATTATATTCTACGTGAAAGATTCGTTTCGCGCCATTTGTTTCTTCCTTGGCAGACGAATAATTACAAGCGGTAGACGTTCTGCGTTATATAATGGATCGAAATTAAATGTTTCCATTAGAATTATTAAACGACGATCGGACGACGAATGGCCGAGTTTTCGTCGAATCCATGAAATCTTGTTAATTAGAAGGGGGCATAGCCGAGGCATGACGGGTCGAGGCATAACGAATGTTTAATCAACTCTTAATCTGACAAAGCGATCCTCGAGAAAAGTTTGGCCAGCTAGCTTTTTCGGCTACTCTCGATTAAGCGAGACGGATTTTCCAAGAAATATATCGACGGCGTTCAAGAACTTCTTGATTAACCGTATAGTACAGTAATATCGGACTTGATTAAATTTTATCATATCGTAAAATATTAAATAGGGGTGTATTTATAAATTGAATTGTCACGATCAAATTAATAAAAATAAGTCTTTAATCTACTACGAGGGATCGATCTTTGTATTATTGCTCGTTATCGTTATCGGTACCACTGTTTCAAAGTACATGTCGTTAAACATCGATTTTTCATTAGTCGTTCGTTGGCCATTCACTGCACCCGTCATCTTCGTATATTATTCGTAATTGATTGATATAACGAAGAAGAATTGACACGCACCTTGCACTCGATTGCGAAACGCACAGATCACCATCACCTGGACGTGCAGCATCGTTAGATGCACGCTGTGGGAGTCCAGCCAGTTGTTCGGGAAGTCTTCTGAGCAATAATGCGTCACCATCTCAGAGCTCTTTGTCGTCTCTGGCAACAGGTGTGAGCTCTTCGTGTGGTGGTTCCTCGATAAGCGTTGCCCACGTAGCTTCCAGATCAGCTGGTCGAAGTCTTTCACCTCTTCTTATTCCACCATCGCGCATTTCTGGAAGGTGAGGTATTCCCCGATCATTCCGTGATCAGACGATGATCGTTATTTGTCATATAAAATCTATTAAAGATGTAATCTTGAAGGTAATCGGTCAAAGTCAATTTGTAGTAGATAACGAATGAAGAATTACATGGACGTTAAGTTCCATTGATATAATCACAGTTTGACCGTGCATGGCTGAATAAATTATTGATTTTTATTCTGCTTCTCGCAATCATTTCCCACCTATAATCTTTTTATCCGAAAAAAGAAATCTCCGTTATAAGGATTACCTTTGATCTATAATCTTGAAACGTAATATGTACTCTCCTTTTATGCAACAGCGAAGGTGGACCACCTCCCCCAGCATCACCACTCGGTTCCATACAACCTGATCTTTACCAACGAAGAGATGGACCTATTTATCTTAAGGCTCGAGGGTACGTGTAAAAGATTTTATCATCCAACGCGTAAATATTCGCTTTCCTTCTTTATTCCTACATCAACATTAAATTAATTTTATTCGATGATTAAATCAATAGCATTCACGGTATACGTATACGTAGAAAAATTTAAAGGTTGAAACGAACCATCTAATTTAAGCTATTTGATACACAAATCTTCGTCATTCTTGCGTTATGCTGCTCTTTCGCAACTTTAAAACGATATTAACATCCTGTGCGTGCTCGTAGCACGCCAATTCACGTCGCTACAGTTGTTCCAGAAACCAGTTAAAGAAAACACGGAGTATAATCGGATCACGATCGTATTCCCGTTAAATCGTTCGATACCATTGAAACGTTATGCTTCTATTATTACGCGTCGTCATTTATCGTGGACGTTTAATATTTTCATACGATCGAAACACAACGCAACTTTAGCCCACTTTACAGATACGCGTATTATATTTGCGTATACGCACGACCTACGTGTCGATCTATTCCTGCCCGGAACATGCAAAGCACCTAAAAGGATTGAGTTACCGGATATACCGCAATCTGATACGAAAGTCAGCTGTTTTGTTTGACTTGAATTCGAGACACGCGGATGATCAATCCCCTGGTCAATAGGCAAAGAACGCGTTAATGCTTCTTCGCATTACCGCGTCTGCTAATTGAAACGTGTACCACGTATACGACTAAGCGATGTGCGCACGTAGATCCGTGTTTGTCGTTAAATACGATGCAACCTATTCGACGCCGAGTGAAAATAACCGATGGATAAGTATTTCGAGCTTGATTCGAAATAGAAACAAATATTTAGAGTGTTATGTTGCATTTGATTGCGATACGTTGTTCCGATCAAATCCAATGTATGGAATTTTGCATAATTTTTACGACATCGATCGATATCGAGCTGGAACAATTTGAAATCACTTCGCCACTATCGGACCTTGTTCGGATTAATTGGCTTACTTGAGATCGAGCAATCTAAGAACGCTCGGTCTGCCTGAATTTGTTATTTGCTTCAAGAAAAATATACGCTCTCAAACTCTCTTGTTACTCTCGTTCGAACTCTGCCTCGTTTCAATTCAAGCACCGGAATTCGCTAATTTAAACGAGGCTCTTTAGATTCGTTAGAAAATTCGTTCAATTATACGTCGCGTAACTTAAGAAAAACAAGGATCGTCGTGTATAATATCATCTTCGGTTTTATGCTTGTTAATATTGGTTCTCCGACTCGAGTCAACTTGACATACGTCCGCGATACATTTCCACGAGAACACGTGTCATTCGAATTCGGATCACTCCGTATACAGATACGTTCGATAAGAAACGAATAGAAGTGGAAATAACGCGCGTCTTCGTGCTGGCTGTCATTTTAGAAATGGAAAGAGTTTAGGCCGGCTGCATTTGCGATTCAAATACGACTTCGATCGATCGGACCTGCATGTACACCTGATCGAGGCTCACGATCTGGCTGGAAGCGATCAAGGAGGATTCAACGATCCTTACGTGAAGCTGACGCTCAGCCCTGAAGTGGATTCGAGAAAACGACAGACACAGATATACCGTAACGAGGCGAATCCGTTCTTCGACCAACAATTCAAGTTCCCCGTCAGCAACGACGAACTTCAAGACAGGACCCTAGTTTTACAGGCAATTGACACGTTATTACCGTGCTAGCTATTTAGGTTCCATCGTAGTAAATATCGCAAGTACCTTTTTTCCATTTACTCGATATATCAAAGTCAAACAGCAATGCGACAATTATCTTCGTTTGTGTGTTGTTTCGTTGGAAAAAGTGGAATCTGTTACATTCGTTTCATTGGTTCGATAACATTCGTAATACAATAAATTATCTCGATATAGCGAAAACATCGGGTTTCTACGAAATTGAAATCAACAAATTTCTGTAAATGGAGAAACAGATCTATCAAATTCGGATGGTTCTAACTTTGTTTAGAAACCTTTATCTTCGATTAAATTGTACTGGTATTATTCGTTTCTCCTTGGTGCAAACAGAGTACCATTTAAACGCTGTATTTTTCGACATTTGATTTTTTGTTAATTTTCCTTTCGGCATAGAAAAAGATTTTTTGCAATATGTCATCGACCCTTTAACAAATATTAGCAGAACGTTCGATCAACGAAGGCTAATATTTCGTTAACATTTATTATGATACGAGTCATAAATTACATTTTTCACGTTACGCGCACCACAAAAATTGGTGATTTAATCGAGTCAAACTTTTTCTGTCTAACAGGTGCTCGATTACGATCGTTTCTCCAGGAATGACATAGTAGGTTCTGTCAAAGTACCGCTAAATATTTTACGATTGGATTCTCCTACCTCGACCGAAGAAGTTTGGGGAGACATTGAACGTGAACGGAAGCCACCCGAACAAATTCAAGAAGTTCTACTGTCGCTCTCTTATCTGCCCAGTGCCGAACGATTAACAGTACAGATTTTGAAGGCGCGAAATCTGTTTCCACCACAGGTAACTCGATCGAATTTACCAAATTCCCTTCTCACTTTATTTACATATTTTAGTAATCGTTCTACTTTTCGTTCTCTAATTTTCCCATCAACTTTCGTCACTTAACTTTGGTTCGTGCGACTATTAAAAAGTTAATCATTTTCGTTTCGTTTCGTTTCGTTTCGTTTTGTTTCGTTTCGTTTGATTGCTGATTTCGTTTTTAATTGATGTCTGAAATTGACGTTTCTCCTTGCTGTCGTTCGTTTGCTTCGTGAAAAATATCGACAATTTGAGCATTTTCATATTCCACGTGACGCGCCTGATTGTGTTACGCAGGACAAAGAAACCTTAGATTCCTTCGTGAAAGTAAATCTCCTTTGCGGAGAGAAGAGGGTGAAGAAGAAGAAAACTGCTGTAAGAAAAGCGACCACCAGTCCCGTTTGGAACGAGGCAATGTCCTTTAATGTTCCTGCCAACTATCTTGCATCGTCAGCCATCGAGGTAGATATACGTGCAACGTGTTTAATCAAGCTTTCCATAGTTCCACTCCACATAATGCAGGCTCTCGTATCGTCGAGTAAATAAAACCATTGTCCTGGTGAGAAGCAATTTCAAAGTGTTTTACACGAAGATCATATCGATTTCATATCAGAGGAATAATTTAAATCAAACTGATTCTAGAATATAATGTCCGTCGCTTTCGTAAATTTCGTTGTATCTATGATATTTTATAGAAAGCTACTCCATTAAACCAAAAATCGGAGCAAATTTTGGTGAACTAACAGAGAAATGCGACTGAAATTTTCTTGTTTTCTTTCACAAAGCTTGGACATTTATTTGAAACAAAATCCTATACATTTAATAAATACAAATTTTATGAATCGTTTCCTCGATTATCTTATCTTAATTGTTGGAAAATAATACGATTATATCGATCTTCCATTAAAGTTTTCACATACTTCCAATTTCGTATAGAGTAATTTATTATTACACGAATTATGGCGAATAAAAGATATTAAAATCACACTGTTCATTAAGCTACGTTCACTAGGTTCCACTTTTTATCCTTAAGTAGATCCTTAGTAATATCCTTAAGTAGACTAACTATCCTCCTATGGCGTAATTAATTCGAAAAAGAGTCTTGATTTCGAGGCACACGATTTATCTTCTGGACCACTGTCAGATGTCGGTGGATTGTCCCATTGAAAATATTATTTAAATCAAATCAAGGTTCGTGTATTGATACGCGTAACAAAATTCCACGAGGCTGAGCGTTCGAACTATATTATACGGCTCTGTAACAAGAGAGAAAAATCACATTTTCAGCAGCATGGGAAAAATTTAATTTTCAATTTTTATGTTGCGAAACGTAGCTCGCCGTATTTTTCCTTCTCGTCAAAGATCATGCGAAAATTAAAATAAAAATCGTATTAACGAAAAAATTCAACGCACTTTGCAACTTTGTTTAGTAGCTCGAGATATTAAAATTGTTCGATAATCGACGTGCGTATTGGCATAGTACGTGTATACGTTCAATTTTTCTGTAATTCGAGTATGATAAAAAAAAATAAAAAAAAACAAAAAAACAAAAAAAGAAAGGAACAAAGTTACAATATAGTCACATGTATGTATCGTCTATCTCTATTTTGACACTATTTGTCCTGTGCATTTCGAACAATTTTCCAATAACATCTGTTTCGTTTAATATCGACGAATCTATCTTGAGTTAAGTATAGAAGGATAAAAAATGACTATCCTTTTTTGACCTTAATAAAGCTATCGCTATAGAATATCGATATAGTTAACAAAAACCACTCAGTTTCAAAAAGTATTGAATTCCATTAAAATTAAATGATATTCAAATGATATGAAAATGAAGATGATATTCAAAAATTTCGTTTCACGAATAATTAGCTCCGAGTACGACTTTTTTATAAAATATACGTAAAATATATTTTCGTTAAATACAAAGTTCCTTATTTCCATGTATGTGCATACTTTTTGTAAAATACAGTCAAGTTATTTTACATGCGATAGACACCATCTGCTTCGCATCGAATATTTCAAAAGCGATACCTCCGCAGCCATTTCCACGAAACGTAAAACTCTGCGGTATTGTTCTCGGGATCGCGCAACCTTGCCAACTATAAACGAGTTCCGTCGATTACAAGTTATTGATTTACATCATAGGGTCGCCTACAAAACCTAGCAACAATTTAGAAAACACCAGATCCCCGTAGAGTCGAATTCCGATCGATTCTCGCAACTTCGGTCGTGAACGATTTTCATCGATACGTTTTTATTTGCTACTCGGCGGATATAGACTTTGAACGTGAGTCGTTAGTGAAATTTTGCAGCAGTGACAAATTTGTATCTTAGGCCCTGCAAAACTACAAGATCGTATTGAAATTTGTACACAACCCGATAATCATAAATAAAGAAATTTCATTAGTCTAACAATTATGAGAAACGAATTAACTTGCCACTCGAATTGATCTCACCAATCTTTCAAATACTAAATAACGATTGCTTTATTTAGGGATCTCTTATCTTTTTATATGTCGTTCTCTTTCGGTTAGCAAAGATTATATCGTATTTACACTGGCGAAAACCATAAACAGACTCGATTGATATCGATTTGTCTCTACTGAACTCTAATACCGTGATTCAAAAAGATGATCTGTTAACATAACAATGTATACATACGTGTAACAACCACGTTGAGCAAACGTAGCGCTACGGTTAAATAGTTTTTTCATGCAAAAAAAAGAAAAAGGAGAAGAAAGACAATCAGGAAGCATCCGTAGAACTGACCAGTCGTCTCTTAAAGCTATACAGAGAGAAAACAAATAAGTAGAGAACGTAGACTAGACCTACTATTATATTACAGGATTAACAATGGTAAATTGAACTGTCAAATGTGTGATTTACAGAACCGCAGCGATATCGCGTCCCTCGTCTACGCTAAACGTTACGCTAGTAAAATAACGAAAACCAGAAGTTCGTGCTTATACTATCCTTGTGGAAACCTATACTAGTTGAATAGAGAATTTATTTGCTTTGTGAAATCGCGTGTTTACATAGCGAGTTGGCGAAATGTCGGTCGCGATTATCGACGAGCGTTCTGTCGCGTCCGGAAAAAAGCCTTGAAGAAAAAAAGAGCAAACAAGAAAGAGGCGACCTTCGTAGTCGTGCGACGAGTCTAGACCGAATATCGATGAACTTCCGTGGTTTTTTATGAAAGTACTCAACGATGATTCTTGAGTCAAGCGATCGATCCAACGTTGCAAAATAGGCAATTCCAGCTGATTGGAAACTTCAGAATAGTCTTACAGACACGCTATCTTTTCTTCCGCGTGATCACGTTTTGGTCTACAATTTTGAAGCTCGTGGAATATGCACGATCAGATATATATCGTGCAACGATAGTAAAGATTTATAGATCTTTAGAAGGCTATTCATAGATGAAAAAAAATTTGTTGTTCGCTGAAACTTTTGCGATGGAACCGACAGTACATTTTCAAACACTTGTCACAAATCTGTAAATATTTTCTGAAGTGAAACGAAATGCAATGGTATAGAAAGTATAGGATGTATAGGATGTATAGGAAGAAAGTTAAATGGAGGAAATATATTTGCAAAAGTAGTCCTTGCCACTCTAACATGCAAGTCTCTATATTACGAACAAATAGCGATTCATCGTTCATCATACGAAACATCATTATTCGTTATCACGATCAATAGGGGGGGGGGGGGGGTAATACATGGAAACGGATTGAACCCAGTGATGAGATATCGATAGATCTAATTGCTACATCCATCGATTTTGATACTCGGAGTATACTCCTGAAAAACATTTTCATCGTATGTTAAAAAAAGAGAAAAGAAAAGAAACAATGGGAAAGATTCAAATTGATAAAATAATTGAACTAATTCTTTTGCAAGGTATGTGTGATGGACTCGAGCAACGAGTTTATCGGAGGGAACGTGATCGTCGGTTCCTGTATCGTTGGTCCAGCCACAGGAGTGATTCGGGGAGTGGAAGGAAGCGGAAGTCAAGGAAGAGAGCACTGGCTTCATATGACTCAATCACCGAGGAAAACCATCGACATGTGGCACACGTTACACTAAAAGAAAAAGAAGAAGAGAAAGGAGTAGAAGAGCAAAAGAATCGATCGACGTTACGTTCGTCGCGTACCGTTTTCCAGAAGAAACAAACGTGGCCATTTGATGGGAACGTGGACGCAATTTCTTTTTTATTCCTTTTCGTTTCGCTTCCTTGCCGGATTGCGAAGGGAAGAGTACAATCAGAAGGCATAGGATAAATAATCGGTAAATGGTATATGTAAACGACAGTAGCAGTGTTATATATGTGAAACCGCTTTTATGGATGTACTCGAGACCACTAACGAATAAGAAAACCGCGAAAAAAATACATCGTCATTGTCCGTTTCAGCGAATCGCAAGGATTGATGTCCCTCGATCCTCGAAAATCTATTAATATGATATTTCACTGTACCAGATTTTCCGTAGGTTTACTATGACCTTCGAGATTGAATCGTCTAACCTAAAGGAAATGGTACGTATTTTGTGAGATAAACAGTTCGTTTATTCATAAACAGGGAATCGTGTCACAGCAAGTGGATGGGAGAACATTTTGAAGGAAGGAAGAAGGAGAAAAATTTGCGTATGGAGGAGACAATCGTTTCGTATATACACACTACTACGTATTTGTATTTGGTATTTGTATAATTTGTTTCTACTGGCGGCTAAATGTACCTTACACAATCAGCAAGATAACTATTCCATTCGTGGTAACGAATATGAGTGATAGTAGACAATCGTGCTTCGAATGATAAGAAACGCATCACCGTACTTTCCGTTACACCGTACAGTAATGAAATTATTTGCTCGAAGTAATTTCAAGATAAGACATTCGAAGGATGATTTCAACTATAAGTAAATAAGATGGTGATAGGATAAAAGATAGAAATGAACAAAAGGAAAAAAAAAAGGAAATAAAAGACGGGAGAGAGAAGGATGAATAATTTGGTAAATGAGATATGTTTTTCTAGTCCTAATGTGATTTTTATTATAGCCTGAAATCACCGGAGTGGTTTCAGACTAGTATACATACATATGTACTTCCTAGGCCTAAGTTTGTACTATGCAACAAAACTGACCTCAGAGAAGTACAAGGCGTGCGTGGATGCGCCATTGAATAATTACAAACGAACTGAAAGCCTAATGAAAACGATTCTCCTCCGATAAATATAGTATAATCGCGTTATCGTTGTTAATGTCGTAATTATTTACGAGTACATAAGCAGCAACGGAAAATGCAAAAAATTGTCGCGCGTACTATTATCGTGTAACGTTCGTTCAGACACAAGTCTTAAAACTATTCAGCGGAATAAAACATTCGGAAGCAGTAAGATATATCATACGGATCTTCTGAAATACTACTGAATAATAAAATATATATTTCTCGATTTATTACGTTTCTTTCTCACACTTTTGCTAGGCATACAACACCGCTAAAGAGTTACAGAGAAATAGATAAATACAGAAGCAAGAAGTCAAATTCTATGTATTTAACGACGAAGTCTGATTTATACGAGAGATAACGAGGAAGGACAAACAAATAAAGAAAACCAAATGAAAATGTGAACATTTCCGACCAATGTTTATCATATCATATATACCGATAATTTTGAAAATTTCAGAGCTTATATCTATTTATTGTTAATTTAAGAGAGTTCGACTAAGGAACCTGCCGTACTTATAAATATTTTAGGCTCGTACATACGTGTATTACAGCGATTAAAATGTTTTTGATTCGTTGGCTGCGAGAATACTAATAATGTGACAAACGTTACCTGGTGAAAAGAAAAAATTAAAATTAAACGTTGATCATCGTTAAGTATGTTATAAGTAAATATAAATATATGTTATATAAACATATACCTATACATATACATGTAATGATATATGATTACGTAACACGTAACAGTTGGTGAAAATGAAAAAAATGGTTTGTTGGGAAGAAACGCTTAGCTAATTATGAGCGTGGTCCGAATCGTACGCTTAACTTATACTTAACACTATTTCTATTATATTCCACATACATGGTATTTATATTAAAAAAAAAAAAAAAGACATATATGTACACATATATCCATATTTTATTTATATATACATGTAAGATATATATATATATATATATATATTATATATTTATATATTTATATATCTTATACGTATATAATATATACATATAAAAATGTTCTTGTACGTATACCGTATAATAAAACAATCATTTTGGGTGTCTAATACAATACGCGCGTCTAACATTCCGAATATACTTGTAATAGCTGTGACGGCATTTAACTGCTACATGAATTTCGTGTTTCCGCATTCGTCATAAATGATGAAACAGAATCTCTGTAAACGCTACATTTTTACCGTATTTCTACCATTAACTTTCATGCGCCTGTTTCAAGAACGATCTCACGCGTCGATTATTTCTTGCTACCTTTCAATACAATACATAGGATAGACACCCCCTTGTCGGACCTGAATTTGCCTTGCACGATAATATTTAAACCAAATAAAAATGCTCGCATCTATCGCGATTCCCAGTGGTTAGAACTACTCGATGATACTATTTGGATTATGATCGTTGTACAAATAATCATTGATGAAAGAAATAAGGTTTATGGTATTGCGGGGCGATCGATAAGCAAGAAGGCAGAGTAACGGTTTCTACGACTGATTTTCTGCACGTTTCGAAAATGTCTCTAGTCTTACTAACGTCGTAAAGAATGTACAATGTGTCCTAAATGTGAAGTGTAATCGATATTTTCTTGTAATGTATCCTCGTGATTCGATTTAAAATAAAGAATTACTAATATCCGTCAGAATCGTATATTTCATTTCATCTACATATTAGAAACGAAGCGTAGGGTGTAATAGGAAGAAATTGTTAAAATTTGTACGTGATGTGATGAATTTTATAATTTTTATTTACATTTTGTTTCGTTATGGATCTCAAAATTATCGCGCATCATTAAACATATATTATTATTACAAACATTGTTTCATCTCTACAATAAATAATACAAAACATCCCAAATTTTTTTATTTATACGCACTATGAGATCAAGCTATAATACATTTTCTACAGCTGTTGAAATTATACACCTGCAATAATCTTTTATGGCATTAAAATGTCGAATTTACATTTGTTGTCAAATTCTCTGTAGAAAGGTCGACAAAATCTTTTGCACCTTTGCGTCGTATTGATAACGCTATATTCGCGCCATTTTTATACCATTTGACTTTAAGTAACACGCAACATCCCTTTTCTATAAAAACACGGAAACAATATTTCATTAAAATTTGAAAAAATTGTTTTTAAATATTAGTAATAATTTACATACCTAATTGGCCTCGTTCATGAGCAGCAGCTAATTGGTTAACAACGCGTCTTTCAATTTCGTACTTAATAGAGCGTGCTCCGTAATGAGTGTCGTATCCTTCGGCTAAAAGCGACAGAACTTCTCTATTCCACTTCAATTCTATCTTATGCCTTTTCTTCGCACGATCTGCCCAAGTTTCCAATTCTTTTACAACTAACGATATAAGTTCAGATTGAGAAAATGGTAAAAAGTATACGATTTCATTTATTCTACCCAAAAACTCGTCTCTACCGAAGTGTGACTTCAATATCGGCCTCACCTGTAAACAGGACATTTTCTTTTTTTTTTAAGTTCGTTCTAAAAATGTTAAAAAAATATTTTAAAGAAATTAATACATACTACTTCGTCTTTAAATTTACGAGATATTTCAATGTGTTCTGGATCCTCCTCTGTATCAACATTCTTATCCAGTTTTTGCTCCATTACACGTTGAGCTTCTTCTCTAAGGTGTACCGCGTGATCAGCGATTACTTCGCTTGCCAGATTTGATGTCATTATAAAAATTGCATTTTTGCATTCGATTGTTTTACCTTTACCGTCAGTGAGTCTTCCCTAAACAGATATTTAGATTTTGATATAATATTTTAATGTCATATATTCGATAAAACATACAGAAGTGATCATACTTCATCAAACAATTGTAACAAAACGGTCAGTACATCGGGGTGTGCTTTATCAACCTCGTCAAACAATACAACAGCATTTGGACATTTCCTTAAAAGTTTTGTTAATTGTCCGCCATCATCATGGCCAACATATCTAATCGATACAATAAAAAAGAAGGATAACTGGTAGGTTATGTTTATAATATCTGAAATATACATATGGCGTGATAAATAGGAATGAAATTTACCCTGGTGGCGCACCAATCAGTTTAGCAACTTCGTGTTTCTCTTGATACTCTGACATATCCAATCGAATAAATCCTTCCTGTTTATTTTTATGTATATATGCAGCTAATTGCTTAGCCAATTCAGTTTTTCCAATTCCTGACGAACCTAAGAAAAGAAATACTAAGGGGTGTTTTTCATCTATCCATCCATTCTCTTTCCTTCTAATAGCTGCAATTACACAGAGTATTACAAAAAGTATTATATACGCCTTATGTTTATATATAAATTATCATTGCGTATAAAATAAATCTTACTAGATGCAACGATAGATATTGCGCCAGTTTGTCCAACGATATACTGTCTCAAACGTTGCTCTAGTGGAAATCTACGACGTTCTTCTAATTCCTGTTTACAATATCAGGCAAAAAAATGGATCAAAAATAGTACTACATAAAAATCAAAGCTTGATTTTAATCATATGTACTTTTTCCTTCATTATTTCATCATATTTTATCGCACGTTTTATAAGCATTTCTTTGAGTTCTCCATCTTTAGCATATTCTACTGCTCTATGTCCTGATTCATTTTTCATTGTTGGATCAGCTCCTGCTTCTAATAATGCTTGTACACAAGGCTTAGAGTCTGCTAAAACAGCATAATGTAATGCTGTAAAACCTTTGAAAGTGGCCCTACTATTCAAATGATCGCAAAATTCTTCCTCCCTTATCATGAGCACTGAAAATTTGGAAATTTATGCAATATCTTGTAAGATATGAATAATATATACAACTATTCCATTTTTATTTAATTATTGTAATTTGTTTCAATCTTGTACCATCCAAAGTATGTAATCCTTTTTCTATAGCAGTTCCATAAACATTAATGAATTCATCTTGGAGATTGGCATCTGCTCCGTGTTTCAATAAAAGTTTCACAACCTCTGGTTTTGCATTAATGGCAGCAAGATGCAATGCTGTCCAACCTAATGGATGGCGCATATTTACATCAATACCTTCTTTTATAATCTACAAACCAACAGTTTCTTAGTGATTGATACTATAATGAAATATCTGTTTATACTCACATTCGTTAACTCTCGAATATTGCCATATTTTGCAGCCAGAAAAAACTGTTTATCTAGTAAAAAATATTGATAGTAAATGGATGTTTATTCCATGTAATTACATATACAAAGACATATCTTCTTTAATAATATATACCTCTGTGATTTTTGGCTTCGCAAAGAGCTATGGTTATGCCAATACCACCTAGTATAAATCCTATGTTTCTGAAATTTTTTTTTTCATCATTAATGTCATATTTATTTCGTAAGACTTTCATTCTTCTTAATAAAGGACGAATTTCCTTCGATTTAAGTATATCCAAAAATTTATATAATGGATACATGTGTTCCTGAAGTTTCCAATAGAGCTGGGCATAACCTTTACCATTTTGATAGAATACACTTTTTATTTCATGTGCTGTCCATAAATTTCCTTTATTCATCAGTGTCGTTGAATTTTTATTCCTTTTTATAATTGAACAAAATCGTAAATTACACAGACGCGACATTTTACAGGTATGGATATCATGTACTTATGCGTTTGGACCGTATGATTTTTATATTACACGATTATATCTACTACTTATTACTAGTATATCGATATATGAATTCATTGAATAACTGCCAATAATTCATACAATAATGCAGTAATATAAATCGCACTATATTTACGTTTTTGACCGCTTTATTTCAAGACTGCTTTAAATCACGCTCTTGTATACAAGCGCGGCATATCATGCAACATTTTATGAAATTGGACTGACGTATAACATAATATATACATACTTAAGGAAGCAACTTTTTCCCTTGATTATACACGTAAATATAGTCGACATAAGTAATTTTATTAGAACGTAACATACAGTTTGCACATACATATAACATTTTTATTATTACATATAAAATATAGCATATACATATAATGTTTACAATTATGATTCTATGTAATAGTAATAATTGTTATGTATGTGTGAAAAAAAAAAAATATATATATATATATATCACTCATTAATTCCGCATATAACCTTACTATAGTCAAAAAATTGTAACAGTGTAAAAATTTGTAAAATGACGTTGTTTAACATATTCAATTACAGTGATTCAAAATTTGTTTCACAACAGGCATACCGTCGTGCAAACCAATCATACTCGTGCGCAAAATTTGCTATATATAAATTCAAAATCTGCGAGAAACGATACGCGGGGAGAAAGGAAATGTAATAGCATAAATCCTTCTAATCGATTATTTGTATATAGACATGGTAATTTGTAGCAAAATAATGTAGTTTATCGATCCATTATTTTCGATCCTTCGAGAAATGAAACTGACGATGTCTAAGAGGAAAATTCCAATGGCGCATAATTCCAGAATGTTCCAGAGCAGCCGACTGACCAATAGGAATCGTATACCGCAGCGCCATGATTGGTGAATTTTCAGCAGAAGTTAGCAGAAAGAAGTAATCACAGTTACCGTGCGGAGAGCATTTCATTCAGACTATTGCGTGAGTGTAAAGCGAGAATTTATCCACCGTACACGATAATTATTAACGCGAAATCTAAACGACTATCAATCACTCGTCTATCCTTGTCCAGGATCAACGTTTAATCTTTGATTTACGCAAGATATAGTATTATTCAGTGTCGTAAAGAAAACGTCGTACCCAGTCTCAGCCATGGCTGCTATGTCCGTGATCGGAATTGACTTTGGTAACGAAAGCTGTTATGTGGCTGTAGCACGGGCGGGAGGCATTGAAACTATAGCTAATGATTACAGTCTTCGAAATACACCGTAAGTTTCTTTTATTGTAATAATCGATACCTAATTTTTTCTCTTTTGTAGAAAGATACCGGTGCTCACCCGGTATCTCCAAGTATTTCTCTTGTTTCGCTGATTTACGTGAAAATTTTACGTAAAGATAATAGAACAATTTAAAAGTAGTAATACATAATTCATTTCTGTACAAGTAGTATGTAAAGTAGATGATGCGGTATTCGATCATTGCCATTTATGTTCAAATCGTTTTATCTACTTAAGCATACCCGCTTACTTTCACATGACTAAGAAGTACAAAAAAGTCCATAACGTAGTTATGGTCCACGAGCTATTTTTTCTTTATTTGAATTTGGCGTAGTCATGTAAAACGGAATCAACAATCGATTTAAGTCAGAATAAATGTAATGAATAAGACGTGACGTTACTACTTACTACTACTACTACTACTACTACTACTACTACTACTACTACTACTTACTACTTACTACTTACTACTTACTACTTACTACTACTACTACTACTACTACACTGCTATTACTACTACTACTATTACTTTCCCAGTTTCTTTGTGTACAAAATGTATACGAATTGTTATTTTTTTTACGTTTGACTTATCGAAATTTATATCCGAACGTGACGAATTTATATGTATTACTTGTTTGTAGATCGATAGTATTTGATAATCGTATTACTATATAAATAAATTGTTATGATATTTGTTATATTTTTTTTTATCTAATATTAATAAAATGTTTAAAATAAATATTTGAAAAAGAAATATTTGTAAAAATAAAGATATTAAAGTGTATGTAATAATTTAATATTTTCATTATTAATTGTTAAAACATTAAATATAACTTATATTTATTAATTCTGTTCTTATATAAATGTCATGTTATTGAAATTTACGTTTTTAAAATAAAAAAACTGATATTTTTCATGCATGTAAATAGGTGTTTTATTATTAATTTCTCCTCTCATAATTTTATAATCTATAATATTTTATTAGAGTTTTTACTGAGAGAATTAATAAATTGAAAATTGAAAATTTTTGTGTTCTTTAACATATATATATATATATACTTCAGTATGAAAAGCGGACTTCCAGGATGATTAGATTATTCTAGAAATTATTATTAGATTATGCAGAATATTGTATGATGTACACATGCTTGTTCAATATTATGTGAATTTTATGCACGCTGTGGTAGGTGAAATTTGTATTTATATAAATATTGATTTTAGATCATGTGTAGCATTCAGTGGGAAAAACCGAATTCTTGGTGTAGCTGCTAAGAATCAGATGGTGACCAATATGAAAAATACCATTCATGGATTTAAAAGATTATTGGGTAGAAAATATAATGACCCACAGGTACAAAGAGAGCTTCAGACATTACCTTTTAAGGTAACTCATCAGTCAGATGGAAGTATTGGTATACATGTAAGTTGTTTTTAGATATGGAATTATTTCCTTTCTATTATATCTCAGCAGTAGAATTGAATGATTTATGATTATGAAATATTAATATTTCACAACATATATAGCTATTTTATAAAATTGTAATAATTATTGTATTAACATGTCAAAATGTTATGGGAAAATAATATGATTCTTTGTAATTATTTAATGCGATATTAGACGTTACTTAGATTCAATCTGGGCATTGTGCCAGATTTCTCACATTTATAGGGACTCATATCTTATTTATATCTCTTTAGAGCAGTTAAAACATGATGAATCATATCATATATAATTTGTACAATAAAAACTATAATGATAAAAGTAATTATGTAACAGGTACAAAGCAAAGGTATTTATACTTATTTCTAAATTTTAGGTACAATATTTAGGAGAGGAACACATTTTCTCACCTGAGCAAATAACTGCAATGTTATTTACAAAATTAAAAGATATATCTGAAACTGCTCTTCAAACTGTTGTTAATGACTGCGTTATTTCTGTTCCATCATATTACACACAAGCTGAACGTCAGGCATTGCTTGATGCTGCACGAATTGCCGGTTTAAATGTTCTTAGATTATTTAATGAAACAACAGCTACTGCTTTGTGCTATGGCATCTATAAGCAAGATTTACCAGCACCTGATGCACCTCCGAGAAATGTAGTCTTTGTTGATTGCGGCTATGCAAGCTTACAAGTAAGCATTTGTGCATTCCACAAAGGAAAACTAAAGGTATGTAATGATTTTTATTACCTTAGTAGTAATTATCTTAACTGGTATTAATAGTTATATACTTGCAGAAACAATAAAATTATTATGATATAATCGTACATATTATATAAATGTTATATTTTATTTCTAGATGATAGCTAGTACTTTTGATAGTCAATTGGGTGGAAGGAATATAGATTCTATTTTAGCAGAACATTTTTGTAAGGAATTCCAATCACGTTATAATATTGATCCGCATAACAATCCACGTGCATATATAAGACTACTAGCAGAAGTAGAGAAATTGAAAAAACAAATGTCAGCCAATTCAACGATGCTTCCTCTTAATATTGAATGTTTTATGGATGAGAAAGATGTACATGGTGAAATGAAACGAGCAGATATGGAAGCAATGTGTGCACATTTATTTAAACGCGTTGAATCCACTTTACGTCGATGCCTTGAAGATTCTAGTATGTTTTATTTTGCATTTAATGTTGTTACACACGTAGTTTAATTTTACATAAAATACATTTTCCATTGATTATATATTAATCTGCAATACCTTTTGTAGAATTAAAGTTAGAAGACATTCATTCAGTTGAATTAGCGGGTGGTTCTAGTCGTGTTCCTGCTATCAAACGGTTGGTTGAAGAAGTGTTTGGTCGTACTGTATCTATGACGTTAAATCAAGATGAGGCGGTTTCACGAGGATGCGCACTTCAGTGTGCGATGTTGAGTCCCGCTGTTAGAGTTCGTGACTTCTCGGTAACTGATATTCAACCGTATCCCTTGAAATTAACGTGGGATCCTACTCAAGGGGAAGACGGGTATATTAATATTCGCATTTTATATATAATATTAAGGATATTTAAATAAGGACACATTTTTCTGATTTTTGTGCTATTATTTTAGTGAAATGGAGATCTTTGGGTACAATCATTCTGTACCATTCTCGAAAACGTTGACATTTTATCGATCAAATCCATTTACACTCACTGCAAGTTATACTATGCCATTAGCATCATATCCTCGAACTCACGTTGGTAAGCATTTAATTCTTTTTATTATTTAATAATTCTTTCTTATTACTTAATAGTAGTACTTGCTATATAAACAACATTTTTACAGGTACATACACAATAAAGAATGTAAAGCCGACGCCAGAAGGTGAATTGTCGAAAGTAAAAGTAAAAGTGAGGATAAACTTGAATGGAATTCTTACTATTGTATCGGCTTCACTGATCGAGAAACGTGAACTCACACAACAAGAAAAAGAAGAAGAAGAGAAACAGCAACAGCAGCAACAGCAAAATAACATGGACGTTGATCAGCAGCAAGACAGGAAAGATAAATCTGACCAAGAAGCACAGGCAAATGAACCACCAGCACCTGAAGTATGTATATTCATTGTTACACTTCACCTTTCATTCAAATTATATGTATTCAAGATCGTTTTCTATCAAGTTATGTGTAATAATATTAACATTTAGTATAACATTTACTTTGTAATACATTCATAAAATTATACTAACTTAGGGTTAGGTTTATCTAACTGTTTGTTGAGCTAAATAATAATGGTATGTCCAATAAAATAATACTTCAAAAAAAAAAAAAAGAAAAAAAAGTTTATTGCATAAATAACAATTATACTACAACGAAGTGTAAATTAAATGGAAACTCATTAAATTCATTCTTTGGTATACACTTTTGTAGAAGAACAGTATTCATGCTTTGAATGTCTGATGCATGACTATGTGAGTTTGTTGTGGTTTAGGTGAGCATGGATAAAACGCGACGGAACTCAGATGCTGATGATGGTGGAAGAGGTGCGGGGGGTTCTGCCCCTTCCTACTCCTCCAGGATTCTCTCTTGGCTCAGCTCGGTACGCGACACACTATCATTACTTGGACCCATATGTTAACTGAAACATGTGCAATAATTTATGACTTTTGCTTAGGTTGTTCTATTATTATAAGTCATCGATGGTTACGCGAATTCCTTTGTCGCGTGTAAAAGTGGCATAAGACTTTTATTTCTTTCATCACGTCAGCATCGTCAATTACTTGTTATAAGATCATCGTAATCATAAAATGAAATGTCCTGCATGATATGAGATTCGCGTGCTTCGTATTATGTATATGTTACTATTCATTGTCTCAAAAAAAAAAAAGGAAAAAAAAAACATTTTCCTAAGCACATTTTATCATTTTAAAAGAACCAAGATCTGAAAATGTTAGGTTCGTTTGCAATGTAATTGCTTGTGATATGTCTCTATACTTATTTAATATTTCGAATACATTGATAAATCAATCAAATTCTATTGATTCGTGTATATCTAATATAAATTATTTATGACTTAGAAGTTTCCTATACATTGTAGTTTCTTTAGTGCATGATATTTAGTTATACTCAAAGGTTTTAAGTCTGTGTCGATTTCTTCTGCAAACTCGGTTAATAATAGCAACGTATAAGAGAAAATAACGCAGTCAGAATATTTAATTTGAAAACGATTATCAATATAAACATATGCATATTATAATCTCGTGCAAAGTGTTATGATGCATATGGGTCCAAGATACAGCTGTGTCACGCCGTGCTGTCTGTCTTTGCTCAGTTACTTTTCTACTGGGTCGCAGAAGGAAAAGAGACAGTAACTTTTTATAATGCAATAGCTATCAATGTGCTAAAATTGTGAAGGCAGGCAATGCGGTTCGGTTTTCGATTCGCATATTTTATTTAAATGTTCTTCTCTATATAACTACATAATATATCTTGAAGTTGAAGTAAGACGAATTGAAAACTGCTCGCATAAGTATAATGCCCCTCTTTATCCTCTACTCATTTCTATCATCACCTGACTTCCAGTTTGTGTGCCTTGGTTTAAAATGTTTCAGTTTTATTATGACATTATTATGTTTATTTTATCTATTGTGTGTGATTACGAATTATTACATTAAGAATAAGAAATCATTTTTAATATTCTTATAAATGCTAGATAAAAGAATTAACATAGAATGTTTTATATGTATTTCTTTCGTTAGTATTTATAATAATAAAAAAAAATAAATTTTAATATAAATTTTATTGTAGATATGTATAGGTAGATAAAAATATTTCATTTGGATATCTTATTATCTTTGCAGGGCGACGATAAAAATGACGAAAGTAAGGGTAAAAAGAAAGTTCCTATTCGTACCATTGATTTACCGGTGGATATGTGCGAATACGGACTTTCTCAGCGTGATTTAGATGTCGCATTGGAAAAAGAGGTAAATTATGTTTATTACGTTTATTTAAATTAGTACATTTTTTATAATTCGTATATTCTATATTAATATATATATTTACATCCAAGTCCAAGATGATCGCTGAAGATAAACAGGAAAAGGAACGCGTTGATGCCCGTAACGCATTAGAAGAATATGTTTACGATTTACGTGCTAAGCTGTCGGAGGAGGATCAATTGTCCACATTTGTTACGGAAGATGACAAAGAAACACTTTATTGTACATTAGATGAAACTGAAAATTGGCTGTACGAAGAAGGTGAAGATTGCCAGCGACAAGTTTATTCAGAACGGTTAACACGCCTTAAGGTAAGTTACATTTATACTTTTTATTAGATACCAAATAAACATTTTCGTTTCAAAATTGGAAATTGTATGTATTTTGTTAGTCACAAGGTGAACCAATTAAAGAAAGACGAATGGAATTTGAAGGCAGAGGCTACGCTCTTGATGAATTAGCAGGTGCTTTGCAACTTGCTAAAAAAGGGATAGATCTCATTAGATCATCCAATGGAAAGGATGATAAATATTCCCACCTAACAGAAGAAGAGGTAAAGAAGGTTGAAAAAGCAGTGCAAGAAAAATGGACGTGGCTAGAAGAAAAACGCATGCTTCTTGCCAGTACACCTCGCACACAACAACCGCCAGTTACTGTAGCTCAAATTCGTGCAGAGAAACAGGTATTTGAAGCATATATCTAATTTAATGTATAACTGATAATACGTTTATACGTATTGCCTTTTACATATTTTCTTTGTGTTTTAACAGTCACTGGATAGTGTTGTAGTACCAATTTTAAATAAACCAAAACCTAAGGTCGATCCACCACCAAAAGAAGAGAAACCTAAAGACAAAGCTTCTGAAACTCATCAGAAAAATAATCAAAATAGTCAAGGTGATGCTCACTCTCAAACCAATCAACAACAACAACCCCAGGAAGAGAAAATGGATGTTGAGTAACGGTCATCCAATTTTATGTGTGTTTAATATTATTAAATCTACCATGATTAAAATAACGAAAATATGTCATTACACAAGTCATTTTTATCATGTCACAAAAGCGCCTGATATGTTCTTAGTTAGCAGATGCGATTGTTTTTTCTTTTCTTTACCCATCACAATTTATTGATAAGTTAACCTATTTAAGAACAACTATCATTAATCTAAGTATATTGAAATTTGAAGAATTTTTTTTCTGTAAATCACTTAAACAAAGTTGTATGTATATTTTACATTTTTCAATTAGTTTAACTAATATATCATTATAAAATTATTTCATTCTAGTAAATTTCTATAGAAATAGAGGCGAACACGGAATAAATAAAGATAGGCGCTGACATTTTTAAATTTCGTTTTATATTGATAAAAACGAATTGATATTGATTATATTGATAAAGTGTATATCCACTGTATTCGTTTATGAAAAATAATCAATTCAGTTAAAAGTACACGATATTTGTAACGATCTTCTTATTTCTTAGGACGTTACAGGAATATTATTTTTGTAATGTAATTACAAAATTCTTCAAGCTTTAATATGCTTTTAGGAAAGCATAACGAAATTTTTATCAGTGGAACACTCTAAAGAGATCCCTGATTTCATTGCCAGTAAGATTTAATACATTGTGTCCTATAATGTATAGAACAAGTATTAAGTTAGAGCTAATGACTAAATTAAATTGTGAAGTAGTTAATATCGCAGGCGATTTTATGTATTTAATTACAATAAGCATTCATTCCAATACTTCCCAGGCCGACAGCAAAATATTCTGTCACACAAACTTTTGTTGCATTTAAGATACTTAAATAAATTAATATTTCATTAAAGAAGTTTATTAAGCTTGTTCTAGGATTTGCTTACAGCTTTGTATGTTTGAAAGGGCTGCTAACTTGAATCGTGTATATTTTATGATACTTCAACATTGTCAAAGCTTTGATGACATGAAATTACAAGAAATGAAATTATAGTTAGGTATATTGTACATAATTCATAGTTTTTCATAAAAGTAAAATATTTTGCCTTTCAAATTGTGTTCTAATTAATTTGATAAATATCTTTTTTCGTAGTTGTTGCAACGGTACTGTTCATTGGTACTAAAAAGGAATCAGTGGTATATTGTGTTGCATTGTATATTGATCACGATTTATTTTGTTATTTATTCTTCCTTAAAGGTAGAAATTAAATACATGACTACTATTCAGCGTTATTAGGGGCGGATTTGTACTGAAATTTTGTAATAATCTTCTGTATTTTATTCCCCTTTCTAAAAATTCGTATTTGTAGCTTTTTAAGTAGTTGTTTCGAAATTATCAGCCTAAATACTACAAAGGATTATAAATTCGCCCCTGACCTAGTACTGTGATCGGTAAAGTGCACTACAATTAATTTATGCATCTGGTGTGATTTATTGAGGCACTAGAAATTATAAACTAATCTACTACAAGGTTTCTCAAATATAAAAGCAAAATATATGTAATGGAATTATATTCCATATAGATATATGTATATTGCAAAGTTTGTGCTGTACAATATGCAAATATTGTGTGGGAATGTCACTGCTTCTTTTTATTTAATAATTACGTTTCATTAATTGGTACAAGTATAGTTATATTTGTCCATCATGCAATTTCACATCATTAAACAAAAAAAAAAAAAGGAAAAAATAAGAGAAAAATATCGAAACATTAACAAAAAAGTATGCAATTGCAGAATGTAACGCAATACAATGTAACATGTTTTTTTTTTTCAATGATTATACGCGAATAAATGTGTTATCAAAAAAGTGTACTTAATCACATATGTGTTTCAAATACAACAACAAAAAAAAAAAAAAATGATTAATCTCGTTTCGTCTGTGTCTTCGACTGATCATCGAAGTATGCGCGATATATAAAAGCGCCCAAAGCTACGTGTAAGACAAGGATCGCAACTCCAGCTGAATACACGTTGCTTGGCACCTGATCGAGCCCCAATAATCCTAAAATGTATAAAAATTTGTTTAAAATATTGATACGATGTCAAAATTATATTCGTAAATATGTGTATATCATATTTTGATTATTACACAATTAATGTGTAATAATCAAAAGTATATATATTGTGATGTACTGTATCAAGTAATTTATGTATATGTAACATTCCAATTCATAAAGTTTGTACATAAAAGGTATAAAATATTGGCTACTAGATTAAAAAATATGCAAAAAATATTCTCAAATATTCTCAAGAATTATTTACTATTCATGTTTATGTTAAACTATTTTATTATTAGATACTTTCCCTAAATATTAAATTAATATATATATATATAATTTTATTAAATATCAACAAAATATAATTTGTTAAATGTACGTAAAAAAGTTAAACATTCTAATAGCATTGTTTACTTCCATACCATCAAAAATAAAAATCTTGCTAGCAAAAAATGAAAATACAGGTAAGGCTATTATCACCATACAGTGGAATAATACTGTTTTAAAGACTTCTAATTCTGGTAATTCCTGGAAATAAAACTACGTATTAAAGATATTATTATATTTAAATACATATATACAATATATCAATGAATTAAAATGTAAAAATGAACACACCTTGATACTTGCCATGATGTAGATGTATTTTTAATTAAAATTTCCTTAATACTATTCAGTTACCAGTTACAATACCAGTTTTATTAGATTTAAAGGTATATATAATATTATCATTACATTACTAATTTAGAAAAATATAATTCAACAGTTTTTATTAATGTCTAAGAAAAAATTGGAAATGAATATGTATTATTTATATAGAAAGTTGAAAAATCATTTTCTTTTCTATTTTAGTATACTACTTTGTTGAATGACATACATGTATAAATCTGTATATAGAACTTATACGATATTATATAGTAAAAAGATAAGTCTGATATTTTGATGGATAATAATTTAGACAACAATGTAATACGATAAATTCGTACACTCGTTATCTTGTGAATATTTAAGGTTATGTTATTCGATTTAGTACGTTATAAATCCCACCAGAGGAAGGTTGTATCTCGCATGTCCATATCCTTTTTGTTAGCGTTTTCGTATCTGGTTTAAAAAGGTTGTCACACGTTGCACTTTGTATAATTGGCCAGTTTCTTTTAGTCATAAATCCATCTCAATAAATCACTTTAGTTGTCACTCTTCTCGCAGTATATTGCGTTTCTGGACAGTGATTGAAGCGCAGTATCGGCACGTCCAGAGCTGATTCACTTGATTGTATACAGGAATGAAGATTAAAAATAATACGTTGTAGCAATACGTCACTGGTTATAAAGTGTTAACAATTCATTTATAAGTATGGGATGTTGTTACAGTTTTTGCAAAGAAGACAGCGATCCACAGGTAATAAATTAAATTATTTTAGTCAAGTGGGATATTTTGAAAGCTCGATTTATTGTATAACATTAAATATGTTAAAGGATACATATAAACTTTTATCGCAATTTCACTTATTCGGATTATGTATATAAGACTGAAATAGTCAAAATGTATATTATATTCTTATATGATTCACATTTATAAAATTGAAATAAAATTCAAAAACTAGAATTTATATTAATTAAAACATGTAATTTATCTGTTTATCTTTGTAGAGTGGGGAGGCAAATGAAAGGACACATTTGTTGGTAGATCCTGTCAGTAATAACACAAATATACCTAGAGTACACAGGTGTGTTCTTTTTATATATATTTGTATATGATATAGATAAAAGTTGTTCAAGCTTTTTCATTTCTTTTCCTTTCAGTGATGATTATGTTAACCAATATGCAAGTTCAGCACCCAAGAAAACAGATGAACAAAGTGCATTAAATAGAATTTTACATGAAACAGCTGCGTGAGTGTGTGCTTCTGCCTTTCTTAGTCCTTATGTTTATGTTGCCCTTTTTTCTTTTTTTTTTTTTTACAGTTATTTGGTAGAATATCATAATACGGATCAATTAATTATGTTGATATATTTAATTTCAGTAATGTAATAGATGTTGGAGCACTAGATTCACACAACTTAGAACAGCACGAATATATGGATAGATCACGTGCATATTCTAAACGTATAGAAGCTGGAGGTATTAAAGTACCTGATAGTACATCTTGCTTACTCAAAGATGTTCCTGCCCCAGAAAAAATATTGGCAGCAGAACCTCTTGATGCTGAAGATCATGGACTGGTAAACATATATTATATGCAATATAACATTCTATTATTTAAATATTTATTAATTTTTATATATGTTTTTATTTATAGATAACAGAAATGCTTCATAAGGCTGTGACAGCATTAGAGGATGTTAATGTTGAACACAAGGAAGATTTAGTAGTTCCTTTTTTATCGTGATCTTTTGGCATTTCCTCAGCAGGATTACATCTTGCTTGAGTGAAATCATTGTACTACACAACACTAAAAGCATCGTACATCTTTCCAAAATCAATTTTCGATAAGTTAATCTAAATTTACTTCAGATTTTAGAATAGAGTGGGGCTAAACGTCCGACCGGTAAAATGCCCCGAATTTTAAATCTCCGTTTGTAAACAGTCGGTTGAGTATCGCATAATGTTATTTAGACAGCGAGCGTTAGCGGGAGAGACTGCAGAGTCGTCATTCGCACACGAGCGTTCGTCTCGAGCGGGTCTTTGTCATACGAAGATCTTAAATTTGGGACTTTTTATACCCTGGACTTTTAGCTCCATCCTATCTTACTTGAATTTGAATATTAATGAAGCATTATAATCTGGTGTATCGTAGACAAAAGTTCAGGTACTACTTCTTAATAACAAAATGTTAAAATGGCTTGACAGTTTTCCTGAATATACATAATTATTTTAAGATGTTACAAGTTAATATATTTCCAAACGACCAGTCTTTAATGAAAAAGCTGAATTTGGTAGTGCTTTTCCATAATTTATATACGATACTGTAAAAAGATAAAACCACTGTTATTAATCTCCACTAAGATGTATATCGAGGAACAATATATAAAAGGGCTATTTTGTCATAATTTAATAAACGCAATCATATATTATAAATTTATCATTTTTCGCATTAAAATTTGCAAAATTAAGTTTCATCAAGCGAATAACCAACTTCGTTTTGTTAACGTTCTATCAGCGTTAAAAATATTTCATATACGTAAACGACATTATATGAAACATGGTAGTTAATATGTAGATTCAGTAACAATTAATATTCACGAATGCGACTGGAATATATTTCGTTACTCATATTAAAGTGTATATTTTAATTACCATGCACATCTTTGTCTTTTTTATATTGTACGTATTTTGTTCTTATTTTATATTTGCTACAGTGTTGCAAAAGGTATGTACAATTTCAAGTGAGAAGGAGTTCTTAACTTAAACATACACATGTGATATTTATATAAATTAGTACTATTACTAATATCGTATCCTTTACTCATTGCCACTTATATGTATTTCGTTCATCAAAATTCGTTAATTTTATATTTTATTAAAATTATAATAGTTATTACACCGCTATCATCTCTTATTAATTGATATGATATTATTATTATCATCTTATTAATTGATGAATCGCGATATGATAAATAAACAATATAAATTGTGAAATTATATATTGTTTTGTGAATAACAGTCGTATTAGATAAACTTAATTATACTCAACAATAAACGATGATTAAACAAACGTTGTATAAGCCGCACTTGTTACATTATTAATTACGTTTATTGAAAATTGTAAGAATTAATTTGTTATCGAAGCTATACGCACAAACGCATAAAGACCGTCAATATTGGTTATTTATTATTTCGTAAAATATATTTATAAAAATACTTTCTTTTCGTATTTAAATGCTCCACCTTTTACACATTGAATGCTATCCCACTACTCTAATACTATTTCAAGATTTAGAAATTTCGACTTCGAACAGAATTATTCAGTATATAGAGTATTTATTTTTAAATATCGTAGGATTGAATTACGTAATTCGTTAAATGAATTTTATTCGGTAAATGAATGCGGGAATAATAAAAATGTGGAGAAGTGATCACTACGGATAGTACAACGGTAAATCGATTTAAAAGGAAGCGGGAAATGAGCTGTTAGAAACGCGCGAAGTTTGATGAGAGCGCGGGAAGCAGGTGGTGGGGATAAGTCAAGCCAGTAGATTGGTCGGGCGCGTCGAGGCGCGGAGGGGCATCGACCGGTCTGGCATCGGGCTGCTATCGGACTGGCAGGTCCCCCCGTTCAGTACCACCAATACACAAGAGCCGAGGACTCTCTATCGCCGACCATTGGTCCTCAATTTGCCGACCAATCATTGGGAAAGTGCCCACGAAAATATCCAATGTAAGTCCACAAATTATCAAACATCAACGGGGTACGAGTACGGCCGCGCATCGTTGTACGATTAACCGCGTTTTCGTTTTGTGATTTGTTCCAATTGCGAACCCGTGTCTTCTTGTGCTTGAAAAAGCCTTTCCGCACGGCCATGTTTGTCGAGACGAGCGTTTCTCGTCCGAAATTCGCGTCGTTCCATGCATTCCGAATACCATCCAGCGGACTTGGTCTTCGTTTCGTACGTCGACGTTCGCTGCGTGTTAAGGATCACGAAAATACGATGTTGATCATGCCACCGAGAACAGGATGCAATATCCTTCGGAACCGATTTCTGCCCGACAGAAGGTGATGATTGCTGGCTGGCCTCGATTCTCTTTCCTACGTATCTAACATTCTGCACGTGGGCTCTTTAGACCTCAATGTGTTCGCCACGTTGGCGATCTTTATCAATGCGTACGAGACAAAATTGTGCCCGACAGAATGAAAGAAATCATCGAGATTCTAACCTTTCTACGCATTCCATTTATTTATCTTCAGTTTGATACAACAAACACGAAAGTTCCCCTGCATGATTCATGGAACTTTCGTATAATACGAGTTCACGTGTATACACAAATTTTGTCTTTGTGTATGTACATACATGCATGTAGTCATCTTTGTCGCGTTGAACCTATCTTTTTCCATCGGAGAATTTATACTTAGCTTTCTATTAATTTACTTTCCAATATAACTGCATTCTCTCTTTGTTTTGTTGTGAGATCAATGTCTTCTGTTTAGCGATAGGAGCAATTTACAATGGAACAACTGGGTGAAGGGCAGGCGGTTGTGGTTGGTAGTGCCGGAGGAACCGTCCAGGTTGTTCAAATGGGCCAAGGAGGTCAAGCTATGATGTTACCACAAGCTATACAAATGGCAGCACCAAATGGACAAATACAAGTTGTTCCTGTGTCTAGTTTAACTAGTACAGGCCAACAAATAGTAATTCAACAGCCACAAACACCTCAAATCATTCAAACTCCAGATGGACAAACATACATTTATCAGCCAGTACAATTAGAGGGTCAAGTTCAGCAAGCACAGCCAACAGGTATAAAAGTATATGATTAATGTAGTTGTTAAATTGTAAAATTTGTATACTAATTTCATATTTTTTGGGTAGTAATTAATATCAATGGGAATCTTATGCAAATCGCTGGAGCAACGTCGCAACCGGCAACTACTGCAGCAACCACAACGCCAGTACAACCCTTAGCAAGTCCTACAGCAGCAGCGACTCAGGCAGGAAATGTTTTCATGGTGATTACTATTAAAGTGTCTCTTTCACTTACATAGTCTGTGTATTATATATTATACCGACTTGTAGTGATTATGGAGCGACAAGGACAGCATAATGTCTCTTTTTTTTCTTTTTTTTTTAAATATAGTTTCTTTAGTTCAAAATTTAAGTATATAGTTAGTTTAATATGAACTAGGTATCGTTGAGACACTTAAATATACGTGGTTTTTGATGTTTCAGATGGTACCAGGAAATAGCGGACAAACGCAATTTCAAAGGGTAGCATTGCCAAATGCGGAAGTTTTTGAGGAAGAACCTTTATATGTAAATGCTAAGCAATATAGGCGTATATTAAAACGTCGTCAAGCACGGGCTAAATTAGAAGCTGAGGGGAAGATACCTAAAGAAAGACCTGTAAATATATGTTTAGTTACGGTTAATTTCATATTATATGTTTTGTTGCTTATGCATTTTACATGAAATTAGCATTTTCTTACAGAAATACCTCCACGAATCTCGTCATCGACATGCAATGAATAGAATTCGTGGCGAGGGCGGTCGTTTTCATTCCGGTCAAGTAAAGAAACGAAAGTAAGTCTATATATATATATATATATATATATCTGTTTCTTATTATATTTCTTTATGCGAAACAAACACAGTGTCTCATTCATTATTTTACGCATATAAGAGTGTAATGGTTCCAGTAGAGCAAACGAAAACGCCATGATTACCCAGCACATCACAACTTCAACCAGCACCAATACCGTTCGTACTATAGCAATAACAGCAGCAAATGTAGGTGTACAATATCACGACACAGATAATATGGCATCGACGATTGTCATTGAAGTAAATATAAATGTTTTTCTGAACAAAGTACAAAAGTTTTGAAGTAATTTTAAGTCTGGACATTTGTTACAGAAACAAGGTATCCCCCTTCAGGAAATGATTTCCCAAGATGATATCGTTACCTCGAACAACTGTTTGATGTAAATAAATGTTTAAACTAGAAGTTGAGGTGATGCATGAACAATTAATCAGTCAAAAACGAAAAAAAATGTGTTAGTGATGACATTCTACATATGTTTGCGTTAATCTCCAAAAGTATAATTTGTAAATAATCAACTTGGTGCGAGATACAATGCAAAAGAGTTTCTGAAAACAAGATGCTGTGAGGAATCATCAAAACTGTATATACTATGAAAAGGTTACGAAAATGTTTACTTATATTTTTTTAATTTGTGCATAGTGTAGCACAGATTTGGTTAACACTATTGCTACTAGTATTATGTCATGGTATAACGGAAAATTGGATTCAAAATTAGATCAACTTTCATTATAGTGAAATCGATGAAAGATATGTGGTACTACTTTGTGTACATAAAAAATGCTTGCAGTGTTACATATCAAATTTATAATTTCGAAACGTGTAAATTTTTCTACAAATCATATCGCCACGTTCAATCGAGAGACTGAACTATATAATTTATTGTTACGTGCTGGGTACTATTTTTAGATTAGATTTTATAAATGAATTAATCTTAGCTTCCATTATAACGATGAATGAACAAAATACAAAAGATGTGTACATCGATAAGACTTTTTGTACAATTTTACGTGCGAGTACAATTAATTTAATCTGATAAAAAGCTTTATAGAATATAATTAATTGTTAAGAATATATATATATATATTATAAGAAGTTACTCATATTTTTTGCAGTGGCTTATGTAAATAACACGTTTAATCTTGAAATGTTGACTATTTTGGCTGAACAAGGGAGGTTATGTAACGTGTAATTTATCTGAATGGTTTTGGAATCTTTGAAAATTTATTAAAAAATTAATTCGGCTTTACATTCGAAACTTTTAAAAAATTACTCTATTTCCACGTATATGTGCAGATAAATATAACGTTATCGTAATAATTCTGCAATATTTAGGTTATTATTTAATTTTTCCTACATATATCTCTTACATATTATTAAAATGGTATTTTTCTAAAGTTCAAATGTTAGATTCTAAAAGGGGAAATAACGATAATTAATTTCGCATTAATATGTAATGAAATACATATTAAGATACAGCAGCTTTTTTTTTTTACAGACGTAAAGAAATTAAAATAGAAAGAGATGAAATGTTTCATCTTCTTACATAAATATTTTGTTAAATGATCTTAAAGTAGGGCAGAATTGTAAATAACTTGTACGAATGTAATGTAAGAAAGATTTACGTGGAATGTGATACTGTGTGTTCAACGTGAATGCGAACTATTGTAAATGAATAATTAAGTTGAGTGAAAATAGGAAATAATATATTTGTAAAGTGGCTATGTACAAGCAAAACAACATGGGTTGTGTTTTGTAATAATTCGTGTCTGATGATTTAATTAACGTAATCCTTCGCCAATAGCTTATCTTTAATTCTAATAAGTGATTACTGAAAATAATTTTCTTCTGGTGAAAATGGGAGATAACGGAAAGATCGGACAAAAGATTAGATTATGTTGGAAGAAAGTACAAATTTCTTGTCTGCCAGAATTTCCGAGCATTCAGACGATGGACTGTCGGGTCCTTTAGTGTATATTTGTGGTTCAATAGGTAACGGTGGACCAAACAAACATTCTTTTACTACTCGATTTCCGGTAGCTCCTATCTTTGCATCGTATTCTGAATCTCCAGTTCTAGAAAGAATAAATTGCAACAACCTATAGAATTAATGGCGGATACTTTTCTTTTTTTCTCTTTTTTTTTTTTTTCATACTATAAAATTACGTATATAAGTAGGAAAGTTCTATAAAAGACAAATGATAATAATCGTTGCTCGTGATATTTTAATCCTTATTGGATTTACTACGAATTTATTAGTGGATAAGTAATATTTATCTATACCAACAGAACCGTCGTAATCTTGCCTTCTTACCTTATACGAAGAATTTCTCTTTCTTTTCTATTGGGTAGTAAATTGTCTGGAGGTTTCTTTGCTTTCTTTAGCCGTATCAAGTCTTCCGTTGCAATTTTCCATGGGTTTCTGTAGGAGTTGGTTTGTGTCGTTTCCGATATGATCCAGTCTTCCGCTAAACGAATGTCTTTCCATTTTCCATATGTTTTCGCACGAGGCGAATAATCTCCTGATATTATCAAATTCTCATTTTCAAATATATATGTGAATGAAATTGTAGTTTCGTTTATAAAATAAAACCTTTTGAATATTCCATTTGATACACAGTTTGTTTAAGTTTATTCTCCCCTCTTTCGATTAGATCCTCATCTGGTACAACTTCGGAAAGAAATTCTTTTAAATGCCGGTATTTCTTGCGAATCTAAGTATTTGAAAGTTATATCAACACTACACAACACAATATATATTAAAGTGTGCTTTCAAAATCCATGCGATGTACTTGAACTACACAATGAGCTACATTAAAAGAATTTAACGGTTTTCAATTATAATCCAACATCGTAATGCAAAACTATTTATTACGAGGTATTGCTCATATACTAATTGTTAATACCAAATATCGTTGCTTGTTTACTCTGTTTAAAGCTTGTTGAGGATCCTCGGTTTGTTCGTTTAAGGTAAGAGCAGCATTTTGTCGTTGTGTGTTCAAACACTTCCTGTAAGGGCCATTTAAATTATTCAAAGGCGGAGGGTACTCGGGTTGTGGCCTGTATTCCTTTGGTCTACCAGTTTTCTTCGATGGGAAATCCTTTTTATACATCGTTATAAAATCACGTGCCTCGTCTTCCACTTCTAGAAGCATGGTTTCCCTTTATTTATAATACGAACATTATACAAATTTCTCGCAATGATCAACGATCATGCCTGGTAAAATTCGACGAAAAGGTTACAAAAAAACCTTGAAGTTGCCTATCTTTCACTCACTATACTGTTGACAATGAGTTGAGAAAAGAAAAGGAAGGTTAGGCGTAGTAGGTATAAGACTTTTTGTTTAGAAGATTTCCGATTCGTTATCGATATTACTTTAATTCTTGACAATGAGCAATATTAATCGTAAAGGAAAATTCATTGTGAAAAGGTTCAGAAATTTGTGAAGCAAATGAACGATAAAGGGATACGAAGAAGGAAGGCTTCTCGACGTCTAATAATTCTCCGATTTCTCGCGATCCATTATAGAGGACGATATAACAAGAGGTGAGGCATGGTACCCTCGTGTACTATAAACGCCAATTAGGACGTGACATCGAATTTCCCTGTTATAGGTACGTCCTTGTTGATGCGAGTCGCCTACGCTTTCTTTCCTCTCGCTTTCCTTCGTTTTTGCTTCTCCTCGTCATTTAAGGTTGGAAAAATAGATATCCATGTTCTATTTTAACCGCGTAACGATTCAATATCGACATGCGAAGTTTCGTTAAGATTAATTGAATATCTGGAAGGATGAAGGGTATGATAGTATAAATTCTCGTATTATTACACAGTTAGTTTATTTGCAATACACTTTAAGTTTTATTAACGATACGTTCTATTTGATCGATAAATATTCAATTCTTTCGAACGAATTGTTCGCTTAAAGAATTCTAAGAAGACAGAATGTACAAATGAGCGGAAATAATCTCGAGGATCCGTAGCAGGGCCGTATACACATGGTGTGCTGTAACGAGATAGGCATAATTAAAATCTTACGCTGTTTGTAATGACGCGGAGTAATTAATTTCCGTCAAGTAACAACGTTGCCAGAGCTGTCTGAGCTCCTGAGCAATATTTTCGCCTCGTTACTCACAAGAGGCAATTCGTACCTTATAGGTATCCTTTAACTTCTACAGCCCTCTTGCTATTCTGCCCACGCTCCTATTCGAACCCTCCTCGAAAGACAAACGAGGCTTCTTCGCTGCGCCTGTCTTTTTTGCTGCTGTTTCCGGAATTCAGGGGACGAACGAGTTTATTCTGTTCATTTTCACCAAGTTCCTCCCCGAGTCATCTTTCGTTATTTTGTAGCATAGAGTTTCTAGGGTCGGTTTAGGATGGCCGGCCGGCCGACCGAGTGGATGGAAGTTACGTAAGTGATTCATCGATGACGAATCACGGGAAATAACGTGAGAAAGAGTAAGAAGAAAAGAAAGAAGAATTAAATTAAATTGGAACTTGAAATTGCCGAAAGTTAAATTTAATATGGTAATTTGCGAAATGTTTAACTTACAAATGTTAGATTTTGCAAGATTCAATCTCGAAACACATTTAATTTAATGTAGAACGATTAAAAACATTTCATCTGAACTGTTTGTTCGACCGATAATAATACCTATCGTTTTTTATTTTGCAAACGTAAGCTCTTGTAAAATTCCGACTGCGATCGAATCGAGAGATTTCGATAATTCAAAGAGCAATCTATAAAGCATCGATTTCAAGCAACTTTCAAAATAACTATTACGTAAATCCACGCTAAAGGTTGATTCGTTCGGTCAATTTCGTTCAACGATGTCAGCCGTACGATACGTCACTGGAAACGTACGTTTACGCAACCCACGTTTACGATATCGGAAGTTCGCAACCCACTTCTTGCACGCATTCGTCGCAGTTATTTCGTAAAAAATATTTTTTTACACAGAGTAGCCTTCGTGCAAAAAATACCACCGACGGTCTTAATTTAGTTTCATAATATCGTATCGATAATATGGCGAACGGTTATTCTGTTACGAGTACATACGAACATCGAATGGAAAGGAATATGTAAAGGTGTATGGTTTTTTCCATTGAGGTCTCGTTGTGCCGACAACAAACGTAAAAGACCTTGCATTTTCTTGTCCTTTATCGCAATGGAATACCGTTTCTCGCAGGAATTTACGCGCAGAAGAGAATGCCGCTCTGCGACTCGTATACATTTCCGAGTAGAAAGAAGCGCTAGGAAGCGAGAGGAAATCGCTCGGAAAAGATGAAACGCTGGAGAACGATCGTTTTGGTTTTCGGAAACCAAAAACTTCGACACGTATTGGGCGTACGATCAAACTATAGAATACGTGCTTGTTCGTTTTATATTTAGTCGACATTTTAACGTTCGCACAAATATTTTACGTTCAATTTCATTCAACTTATTTCCCACTAATAAATACGTAGCCGAAAATTAGTGTTGAAATATTGCACGTGCTGAATTAAACTTTTATCAATACGTTAATGCACATCGAAATTGAATTAGTAGTATTAACGAATGTAAAATTTCGGTATTTAACGGTAATCGAAACATCGTTCGGAGCTGCGATTATGGAAGGTAAACGATACGAAGTACGAGTCAACCGAATCGCATTCAATTCCAATCGTTGCAGCGCGACGGAGCGAACCAATGCGTTTTCAGAATTAAACGGCCGAATTAACTGGAAATTCGACGGTGAAACGGAATCATAAGCGATTTTATTCTTTAGAAGAAACAATGAGAAGAAGAGTCGAGAAAATCCCGGTGTTTCTCTTTCAAGAGACCAGATTCGCAATAAACTTTTGCGATAAATAGATTTTTGCTAGCTTTGCGAATCATATTGATTAAATTTACTGAGATGAATGCACTTTGTTCAAAAAATTCATCTTGAGGGAAAAATATTTTCTGCGTACTACTTCAAAATTAACAACCATCCTCGATACATTTTTTAACGTCAAATTAAAGAAGAATTGGCCTGCGCCCATACGTTTCTGGATTTCTTGCTACAAAGCTAACGATAATCGGTATATGATACGAATTTCATTTAACCGAGATTCGTTTCTTGCCCGAAGCTACCAGCTACGCAAGCAGAAGGACGGAACAATGTGAAAATAATTTTTCATTGCGCGGATGGATGGATATACGCGCAAAGACTACGCGCAGAAGTATAAAATATAGTCTCTCTAATCCCTGCCACTAACATCCATTGTACCACTGTTTGGTATACAGGAAGATTAATGTGCTATAACGAGCAACCAGCTTATTAAAAAGGGTCAGATAACCGCGGTTTCGTAATTGACTGGCTAGATGGAACGATGATGATACATTATGAGAGATAACGAATGAAAGGAGGAAAGATATTCGCGTGGGGCGGTTTTTCGAAACTGTTATAAACTTGCCCGTTAATTAAAAATAAACAGGTGTCTGTATCTCGTGGATTAATGTTACCGTTGGATGTGTAGACGATACGACTACGAGTATAATGGACGATATTTAAACCAATGATAGTTAAAACAAGCACAATTTTATCCACTGAAAACGGGAATGTATAAATGAAAGCAGACACGGTGCCGAAGCTGCGAATACAACGGAACGTAAATTGAATTTTGGAACGAGGGAAGATCAGATTCGAGGGAGGAAATTTAACGATACACGTGTCTCATAACTGCAGGATTATCTAGGTAAATTTTAGGTTCATTTTCTCTACGAGTAATTCAATTTAAAACGCTTCTTTTGCTTATAATTGTACCGTTCACCTTACATTAATTCATTGCGTATCGATATTCAAAGAGTCAATTGTTATTTATTTCATTTGTTACACTCCGATGAAGTTTGTATTACGCATATCGGTGAAATATTTCGTATCGTAGGTGGAGCTATGAAACCTTGCCCTATGAACTTTTGTCAAATATTTGTTTTGCCGTTCTCTGAGATCAAACATTTTCCGAACCCTTTTCCTATTCCTTTACCGTGCCGATTCAACCCTCGCACTAACATCAAAACAACACCACGGAACGGGAACGTAAAATCCCCATAAAAAGGCCATCGCATCGAACTTTCTCTACAGGGAAAAGAAAAAAAAAAAAAGAAAAAAAGAAAGAGAAAAAAAAGAAAAAAAGAAAGAGAAAAAAAAAGAAAAAATAAGAAAGGAGAAAGAAACCCTCGATATTTCATCTTGCGTGGTCCGATCCTTCCTTCTTCTCTTTGCCAACCCTTTCAAACTCGCCTTCGACACCAGCATCTTAAAATGTTCTTCCCGCAATCTTATTTCAGGATACATACAGCCGAAGAAAAGTGGACGCGGAAATAAGTAGATGCAAAATAAATAAAGCGATTGAAGGTAAGCCGGATGGGGAACGTGACGGAAACGTAAATCGTATTACGGGCCACATAATCGGACCGATAGGCACACAGCGAGGGTACCAGTTGCTTCGCAACCAGTTGCTCGTTCAAAGGGTGGTGGCCACCCTAAGCTCACTGTGGCATCCCCTCGAAAAAGCACCACCCCCTCCCCCTTTCACCTCTCCACTTTCTAACTTCGCCTGGGTTTACGAACCTTCTGCCAAGCTGGCTCGTAAAGCAGCGAGTACAACGTTGTCTAGACATCGCGGAACGAGCGCGTGGAACCTCGAACCGAAGTTTTATCCACGGTCTCACCCTCCGCAAAGAGATCCTCGTGGGGGCGAGATCGCCACGCCTCCCGCGTCTATATAAGCTACCGGTCCGACGTGGAAACCTCACTTGCACCTCGGCCACGGTCAGGAAAGGGTACGAATCCTTCTACGAGTACGAGTCAGCTATCCCGGTACACGTATCGATCGATCCTCGATTACTCTATCCGAGAGGAAGACATGAAGTTCAGCCTGTTCTTGTTGTTTTGCTTGTTTGTCGTCTTCGCCGACAGGACTCTCGGTAGCCCCTACATCGACGACGGTGAGTAACTCTTCCGCTTCCTCTTCCTATTCGTTTCATTTTATTTCCTTCTTCGATTTCATTTTCTGGACCGCGTCCGATTGTGATTCGCAAAGCAATTGGAAAAGCATGGCGAATGAATTGGAGGTACGCGAGGGATCGGATACGGGGGTAAAGACGACGTGGATTTGAAGATGTGAAGATCGGTGTGGTGACTGTGGGGGACGATCAAATTTCCGAAGGTCGAGGGTGCTTGTTCGTCTTTAGATGGTAGGGATTTTCGGGAGTGACGCTATTCGCGAAATCTTGGTCAATTTAGAAATTTTATAGTAAAGCGTAGTTGTTTCCTGTTGGGCGTTGAAACTCATTGGTTGTAGAAATTCAACTTGAAACACAGTTTGTTTAAATCTCAATCGAACGACATTTAGATGTTAAATTCTTTTAGGTCGTTTTTAAGCGAACTTAGATAGCGTCGTAATAACGAGACGTAATTCGAGCTTCGCGTGGGTGATAAAGTTGGAAGAAAACGTAATATCGTTTATTTTTCGAGCCTCGTTCGACTTTCCATTCGTATTCAAAGCTTTCTGTAACGTAACCAGTTAAACTGGTTTAACCAGCGTGTTTCGAAGATATACGATCGACATATCCTAATCGCATTACTACGCTAACGATTATTTGTCGTGACGATCACGAAGCGTTCAATTGCAACGATAATGATATTTAAATGTCAATTGGACTAAATTGTCGAGACTAAATAGTTAAATGGAACTCGGCATCGATTCAATTTTACGCCTATTTTATCCATTTTTATGAACTATCTCCGCGAAGGATAGTGTATAAACGTATATTAAATTTTTCTTTCCTAGTTGACGAACATCTTTAACGTAAAAAAAAAAAAAAAAGAAAAAAGAAAAAGTGTTCAGTCAATGTAACAGTATGAATTTACATTTCAAATATCGAGAGCGGAAAAGCAATTTTTCCTTGTAAATCTTGCTTTCTTCCCGAAATATTCTCTCATTTTTCGTTTTCTCGTACAAATCTTCTATACTAGATATTTAAAAGAAAATCAACAAAGTTTAGTTTATCGCGATACGTTGTATTTAACTCGATAGAGCGATGTTACGTTCCGCAGAGTGCGGCTAGTAGTACGAACCCGTATGAAATCAGACGTTTGGTATTCGAATCTGCTGCGCTGGCACGTTCGCTCAAGTAGCCATTACTTACACATTATGCCTTCTCTGAAGAGTCGATATATCGTAACCAATGCTCGTCGATTGTGCTTTCCTTCTATGTATATTTAGATGTTTAAAAATTTGAAGCTCTGAAAAGTCGTTGACTGAAAAATTTGTTTATTTGAATTTCGATGAATCTTGCTAAGCGTTTCGAGGAAAGCTGGTTGATAAATGGAATATAATTTTTCGATTTGAATATCTCGATACAAATAATAGGTTTTCAAGGTAACATTATATTTATCATGGTAACTGATTGATGCGAACGAAACGGTATCCGATGGATGCGCGTTACGCAACAATCGTTGATTGAAAAGAAAATGAAATCAACGTCGATCTGGCTAACCGCTTTAAGCGATACTTTAATTGAACGTGCGGATAATTAGATTCGATGGCTTCGCCCGGAAATCTTACGTAACACGCGTATAGTACGATACGAAATTTAACATGGAGTGTATTGGTCGGTCGATTTTAATGTGGAAGATTTTACGTGAATTTAAATGCGAACCTTGCGAAATACAATTTTCCGATATATTGGAGATTCCTGTGAAACGAATACATTTTGTTCATATTAACTTTACCTTCGCTTACTGCGACGGTGTGATACATATGGCATACATTCGATAAACACGTACGTGAAATTTTGTAAATTTCATTCTCTCCTCTGTCGATTATATTCCTGTGTAAATTAGAAAATTTCCAGCTCGGTCAAATAAAATTGAACGATAAATCATCCAATATTGAATAATTAATTTCATTATGACGATTTATTAAACTTAACTTATCGGAGGTATCTGAAATGGAAATATTACTAAACGGATACAACAGTACAATAATTTACTACGCGTATAATTTCTCTATCGAGTAACTTTGCTAGCAGAATAGGCATCGTAGCTCGCGTATTACGACCATCGATCGAAAAATCTAGCAAACAGCGGATGCTCGGTTCGCTTCCGAATCGTTCCAGCAAACGATCGTAATTCTCCATTGGAAAAACTTTGTAAAATTTCGCAAAATCTCTTGACCAAAGAAAGAAGAAAGTTCCTAAGAAATTCCTCAATTTCGCGGTTGTTTCGTCGTTTTTACGTATCGCGAGAATACCGAAACATCGACAGCATAGTTGTGCGCGAGCGGAAATAAAGACGAGAGGCAAAGGCAACGCGTTGCATTACCTTAATCGTGTTTTAAGGCTGTTGATGAGAATACAGACGACGAAGAAACTGAGGAAACGTGGGTAACCAATTTGCTATTGCGCGTTTACCACACGATCCGTTTCCGTTAGAATTCAGAGTTGGTCTTATTCCCGACGAATTAATGAATTCCCTTTGCTGGATCGACTTCTAATATCAGCCCCGCCTTGTTCGCATCGGAACTCGAGCCAACTGATTTTTCCATTCGATCAAAGGATTACTCTGGTAAATGGAACGTTGGAATTGGAATTGGAACTTCACGGTGGATTATTCGTTGAACCTAACCGAAGGAAGAGTAATTCAAATGATTACATTTGAAGAAAGTTGAATGGAAAATCGGTTGATCTTGTTACTTCCCCTTTTTTATTTCGTTTTAATGGTAATTTTATGGAAATTGGACAGGACTTGATATGGGAATTTATGATCAGATTTCGTGGATAAATATTTAGTGTTTGGAGAAAGAGACTGGAAGGGTAGGGTAGGGTAGGGTTTTTTTTCGGCCGATTAACGGCGTCGATGGAAGAGAGTAGGAACCGGGTTTGTGCGGAGTATAAAATGTAAAATTTGTTTTAAAATATGATATTAGGATGGTGGTTAAAATGAATTGCTTGGGAAATTTTCGAGGTGCTTGTACGATGAAAAATCAGAAAGATTTGCTCGCTTTAACGAACTCGATGATACAGCAGATACGTATCAGATTGTTTAAATATTTGAAATAAATTGAAATGTTTGAAAATTTGAACTCCGACGAATGAAATCGAGATCGAATCGTCTAAATTATTTCTTCAAATAAAATTTCTCCAAATTTCTTCAAATTTCTTCAAATTTCTTCAAATTACTAAATCGAATCTTCCAATAATTACAAATTTTCATTGAAAATGTTAACAAACGTTCTCTGACCACGGTTGTAATATGCTAATTTCAAACGATACGTTTACGAAGGATGACGATGACGGTTGAGTTTCGGCGAGGAAAGTAGAAAATGAGATTCTATTAAGATCTTTGCAAACCTTGATACCTTCCCTGTGAAGGACAATGGCTTGCGTGATCCGCTTTGCAAAGTGTCTTCGTAATAAAGTAACGCGTATCAAATAATTTTCGTCGAAAATAATTTACTTTCTCTTCGAGACTTTCGCATTCTAAAAACTAAATTCAACGTCTTTCATCGCGTGCCAGTAAATTTTTCGAATTTCCACTTGCCTGAAAATTCCTTCCAACTATTTACCATGATAAATTGCCAATTACAGTCTTTTGTTTCTTCGCCTATTTTACATATTTATCGCGGTGGTTGAAAAATAAACTACGAATATCCTCGCTAAACGTTTTCCTCGCTTCGAGTAATTTCTCGAATGAAACTTTTGCTACGGTTACGCGATCGTCTCGTTTTCTCTGGAAACGTTCACTGGATCGTATCGAATGGGATTCGCCAAAGAGGAATCGATTCTTTTCGATCACCGTCTTTAACCCACTGCCTTTCGCAAATTTGTCGCTGTCGCGCGAGACGCATTAGCAAAATTGTCGATAATTTTCCTCTACTTGTTCTACCGAATTAACATCTTTACGCGAAGATTTCAAGCACAGCATATCGTAAAATTGCATACATTTAGAAACGAAAGAAATATTACGTACGGTAGCATAGCGTTCGTTAATTGGCTCGAATCATTATTTCGTTGCATCCAATTAATGAATATCGTATAACGAAGGATATGATTATCGCTTTAAAGAAAGATAAACGTTCTTTCGTGTTTCGTTTAAGATAATGACAAGTTATGCTTGAACGATTGTTTCTAAGGATAACAACGCTGTACACAATACGAATACGTAAGGATGCTAAAATCCTGAAACTTCTACCGTGAAATATCTGGCTGTAACTTTTCGAACAAATAAAACGAAGCTAATAAGCTTTCGATTTCGCCAGGTGCACGTGTTACAGCTGGTAATCCTCTTTACATTGTCGTAAAATACGAGCCAATAATTCCGGGCTGGATGTCGTTGTTCGCGAAACGAGTGTCGTCGAAAGAAGCGGACCAATTTGCATGAAATATAAGTAGAGAAGAACGTAGGCGACCACGCCAACTAAATATATATATCCGTTGAAAGGGTTTGCCGAGTAAATGCTCCTATTTTTATTTTTCCTCTTCTTCGCGATACAATTTACCCTTTTATGAACTCTGTTAATGGATGCCGCCGCCGCCGCCGCCGCGTTTGATCTACCTAGCTATACGATACTTTCTTTTTCCTTCCGTTAGGAAACCGATTTTTTCAAAGACCAGACACCACTGAACGGAGTTCGGAAAGCAATCCTGGATTATTCAAAGTGTCCTCTTTCTTAGTAATTTTATCTAATTGTTGATGTATTCTTTCGTAAAGGTGCTTATTTTACAATTCATGCAGTGTAGCTGTTGTAAAAGTTTGCACAGTGAAATGTTACACCGACAGAAAGAATTCTTTCTTGGTGGAAAAGCGGTATGCATCGTATCTATTTAGAGAATTTTATAGGAAATTGCTCGATTTGCATCGATCGAGCGATTTCTCTATCAAAATTGAACTTGATCGCGGATTCCTTCGGTTAAAGATTTCCTCGCTTATACCATTTTTCTTCTGTATCCTCGACTTTTCCGATCGATTTTTCTCTGACCAATGCGTTTCGTCGTGATCTGTATTATCGGAAAAAGCTGCTGTTAGTGGGGAAAAAGTGAATATATCTTCGAACGAAAGTTTTCATTTTTACGATTTTTACTTTCTGTAATTATCTCTTGTCCAACTAACAGCGTAATTACGGTGTTAACGACTCTTTCAATGTGCGTTACAGAGGAAGATTCGCTGCAGGTTGCGGACTCGGATTATACGGACAACGCATTGGAGAATCTGATGAGAGCGGCTCAACAAAAGTGAGTTGATTTACCGTATCGCTGTAGCCAATTTTTATCCTTCCCCATCCTCTTGCAAATACCGTTTCTGGAATTTTTACATTTTTATCAAATAGACTTGCACGTATTTCTTATCTAATCGTTAAATAGAAAATCAACCTTTAAGATGTTCAAGAAGTCTAGTAATTTTTGTTTATTTTTCCAAGTAACCTTTGAGCTGCGATATTCGAATTAAAACACCGTTGCACATTCTCACTCGCATCGTTAAGATTGGACTTTAATCTGCATATCGTTAAAATATACTTTCATTCGCTGATTCGACGGCAAAATTTTGCAACAAGCTTCAAGATCAGATTCTTTAGCGGCGAAGCAGTTGGAGAAAATAATTAAACAAAATTTGGATCTTCTCTATCCACTGTGAATTTCATTTGCAACGATTAATATGTATCTCTTATTCGAGAATTAAAATTTTCTCTTCCGACATATTTTTTAAATACTCCTTTAATTTCTATCCTCCTATCCACGGAATAGTTCTATGAAAAAAATAAGTTTTCCATTCGAGAGAAGCGATTCGAAGAATGGTTGATAGATGGATTAATTAACACTTTGACTGGCACGCCGAAATCACGCGTTTCGCTGAGGACGCCACGGGAGTGTTTTTATTATTCGAAGCATATAATGGCAAAATAATAACAAATTGACGATGTAAGACAACATTGTTCCCCGATGGGCCGTTTATCTCAATGGTGGGGTTGGGTAACACAGTTGATAGCGACATATTATAAGAAGGCTTGGTTTATTTCGACCAACCATTCGCATTCGTTATTTTGTCGTAAGCAAAACGTGCAGAACGTATTGTTGAAACGTGTACGAGACAACGTGTACGTTAGTAAGCTATTCAAAATGCCTTAGCTCTTCGTACAATTCTCACGTCAATTTTCGTGCAATTTTTACAATTGTAAGAAGTCGAAGCGCTCCGTTCACCGATAACCAATAACCACCGTGGCGTGACAGGAGAAACCGTGGCCGGTCATATACGGTGAAGGTGGCAGTCAAAGTGTCAACGGATCGTGCAGCTCGAAGGTTGGACAACAAAGTTGGAAAATATCTTTACACGCATCCTTCTCCCGTCGTTGTCTCGATGTCTCTGCAACGTATTGTTCAGATACCCCTAATCTCGAGTAGACGTACCTCGTTGATCTACTTGTTTAGGCGAGCCTGCATAAGACGCGGTGGAAACTGTGATCATCGACCAAAAGACTGCTGCTACAGTTCCAGTTGCAGATGCAATTTGTGGGGCTCAAACTGTCAGTGCCAACGAATGGGTCTGTTTCAGAAATGGGGCTAAACGGCTCGTCCGTTTTCCCTTTTCTTTCGGCGAGAACGTTTCTCCTTTTAGCACGCGACGCGATTATCCGCACCACTCGTACAATTCCATTTCAAGATTTCGTTTCGTCTCTCCATATTTTTCCTCTTTCATGCTATTATCCTTTTCACCATCTGCGAATGCTTTGCAGTTTTAAGCGTTTTTCTTACACAAATTTTTTACCCTTTTTACCGTTGTCCGCTGTTCACGGTCTAAAAGTTCTACGCGTTATCGATTAGATTCCGATAGAATTTCATTTGCGGCGTACGATGGAAGAAAAACAGTCATTGAGAAAAACCTAGCGATAAAGTAGCGAGCTTCCGAATGTGTGCATCGCGGAGAGGCTGAGTTTTTATGGTATTTTTCCCTGTTGCTTCTTTCGCCTCGTTTTTTTTTCAATTATCGTCGAAAATACTCGACCAAGTCTGTGTATCTCTTTGGTTGGTATCTTTCTTTGCTTATATTATTTTCCGCGCACATCTCGTATCTACCTCTCTCGTGTATTGTACTCGAATGATAAACTTCATCCGCACAGCCAGTACTCCATTTTCTTTCATTCTTTCTTTTTTTTTTTCTTTTTTTTTCATTTCTTTTTATTACGTATTTGTATGTTTTCCCATTACATTCTTTAAAAATGAAATTATTACATTTCGCGTCCTTTCGTTTCTTTATTCTTATTATTAATTAAGATAGACTTGGTGGCCTTGCGCAATCTCAAACCCCATCGTGACGTAGCGGGAAGTAAGGAAATAAAGTTTGACTGATCGTTTTACTACATTCCTATAGGTGATTTTTTAGTTTCTCTAAGAGGCGAATGGAACTATCGAGTAGCATGTAAAGAAGGAATACGAAGCGGTTCGTACGTTAAGAAAACCGATTCTTCCGCTTGAACGACGATAATAAGTTTTTGAACGAACGATGCAACAATAATCGTAAGTCTGTATCTAGCGCAAGGAGATGTACGTTTTAAGTTAAAACTCGTCTACATTCTGTCAGCCTTCGATTACTTCATGCTCCATAATTATTTTCGATGAAAACTCGATTAAATGGTATTAACTTAAAACGGTACAAAATGGAAAAAAAAATTAGCGAACAGGCGTTTTGCTTTGTGATAGATTTCTGTATTGCCAATATACTTGCTATGAATCCCTCGAAACTTTCCGTTCCTCGTAAGACACTTGTCGCGTAATCGAGAATCGTGCCTGTTATCCTCATGAAATAATTATCACCAGGAACAGAAAAAAAGAAAGAGATTGTATAAAACTAGCATACAGAGAGGACGAACGACTAATAGCGAATAAAACATTTCATCAGGCTCGATTCTCTGATGTTTCAGGCCGTCATCTTGTTCGATCGGCGATAGATGATCAAACATCGAGCGATTCGATGAATTTTCAACGAAATAGAAAAATTCTATAGGTCTTCCACTGTCTTCTGATTGGTGTTTCCTCTAGTCACTTTTAACAATCAGACGTCGGTGTCCTATGGATTTATCGCTGACGAGGATGATCACGGCCGATTCGTAGAATAATCGATCGAAGCTATTTAATAAAATTGATTCCTGAGATGTAGAGAGAGAGAGAGAGAGAGAGAGAGAGAGAGAGGGGGAGAGAGAGAGAGAGAGAAAGAGAGAGAGAGAGAAAGAGAGAAACTCGCGTTTTCACGACACGAGATCAATCATCTCTCTTATTCAAATTTTAAACGCACGTGTATGCATTACTAATTATTAATGAAAAATACAATAATGGATGTTATCGTATCGTATCGGAAGGTGGATGTACATGTACCGATATATTATATGGAAATATAATATATATTATATATCTAACGACAAAGTAATTTTCTCTCCTGAAATCCTGCTTATGTTAATCATAGTTTGTATAACTACCAGCCAAGCATTTCGCTTTGGATTTGATTTTGGAATTTTCGAATCACTTTTCGATCGTATCCGCGTTCTATCGGCTGCCAATTTTATTATTAATCCAAATAATAATACTAAAAAAAGTTAACTTTTGTCTTTTAAATTCTTGGTTTTTATGAAATACGTAGGCAGTGCAGACTTTTGACCGATGTCGATGTACGTAGGGCTTTATTCTTTTTGTGTTTGTTCATATATTTCATCTTATTAATAAACTTACTATGAAAAACGTGTTACGTCTCCCTTTGAAGAAGATCACGAGGAAAGTTCGAGATACGTTCGAGAGACGCGAACTTGAAACGACATGGCCAAGACCAAAGCTTGTTAAATCCTCTCACGTATCAAGGTCGTCTGATAAAAAATAACTTCGTACAGACGATGAAACACAACTCTACAATAGAATCTCTGCTTGAAACTTTGAGAAGCGTAATCCCCTTATGCGCATAACTTCCCTCTCTTTGCCTGGCGTCTGCATCCATAAACCGTGTTCTAGAAACGTACGTTTCAACTTGCTAAAATTCCAACAAATAGTTTGCGAACCTATCAAACGAAATAAAGAAAGCAGAAAACCGTAACGCAAAGGGACAATAGCTGCAATTTCCAGAAACATCGACGACAATTCCCAGTTAAAAATCCGTTTTTAAGAAGCAGGAACGAAAATGCGCAAAAGAGGAGAGAGAAAAACTACGATAACTGAAAATTTCCGAAACGAGCGAACGATCGAAAGCCGATTGTCTTTGACTACTAAAACTTTGACGTTCCAAGAAGAAACAAATACACGAAAGAATACTGCGAAAAAGTGGCAATAAATTTCCTATTAGCCAAACATCGTGTCTAATAGAGGAAGGCTTGGTACAAGGGAACGAAGCAATTCGTTAGGCACGAGCGTCGGCGCGAGGCGACAAGACGAGCTGTCCAGCCAGCTGGTCACGAGTCGAAACTCGACCAGAACACGAAACGAGGCGAACGAGACGTTGTCTGCTGAAATCTGCCACGACCTCCCAGGAACGATGCAACGACGAGTACGGTACCGGATCGAATGGGTCGACCAACCGGATCGTGACGTACGTTTCACTTATGTGTTGCTGTGCTTGCGAGATATCGCAATCCACGCGAGGATCCGCGTCCTCGAAACACGAGGAAGTCGAGGATCGAACGGAGACGAATCGCGCGAATCGGTCAGACCTTCTTATCTCTCTTGCGCTGTTTCTTGGCACACGAGCGGTAGGAGAAGGTTAAACGAGTTAACCTCGAGGAACCACGACGACCTACGGGGGACACCCGTCGACTCCCTATAGTAAATAATAATCTTTACATCATGGTAATGGAAGGGACACGGCGGATGTCGGGGATTTTTCGGCGTGACGAAAGAAGTTTCGTTAGGTAGGTGTTTGACGGTTTTACGGGACAGTTTTACGGGCTGTCGATCTTCGTTTATGGGATGGCAGAGAAAATTTGGCAACAGGGATTTCGTGCAATTTCTTTTCGGAATTTACGAGGTATTTTATCGAGGGAATTCTCCGCTTGCTTTAAACGCTACTTGTTCGGTGTATCGTTATGGTTTCGGTGTATCGTTCGATAGCGAGTGTATTTCATTCTTTCGCATTGGAATTGACACCTGGTTCGGACAGGCAGACTTCGTGTAATTGGCCAATTTAAATGATCAATTTAAGGGCGCTTTATTAGGAGGAATTCCTTAAACTCCGACGTCGATGCAAGCAATGTTCGTTGATTCAGGCGATAAGAATACCCGATCGATTCGAGATGATACTTAGAAACGGTAAATTAATAGATCACCTGGAAATTTGTGTCAGCAGCTACGCGACGTACTTGATAGATCCTCTTGACGGGTCGTGTCATACTTTTCGTCACGCACGTGTCAACGTTTTATTGGACTTGGGTCAATTGGTTTTCCAGGTCGTGTCGCCCCGTGTAATTGCACTGGCTAATGTAATCTAGTTAAGGAAAAATAGAGCGCTCCCCAGGATGATGAAATCATAACAACCTCTTAATCTATATCTCACGTGTATTATAGCGAAATTCTGCGGCTTATTTAGAACGAGTAAACATAGCGGCGGCAGTATTTCAAGATTACATGGAACGAGTCATCTAAGTATTTATTACACGCTGTCATGTGTCGTTCATTTCAGTAATGACATCATTGGATGCATGGTGTCCTATGCTGTTTCCCGTGGTAAATTGTTTCATGGATATCCGAAAACAGCTTGTTCATTCGACTATGCTATACTAGAGCGATTAAAATTCTACAGAATATACGTAGAACGAAGCCTAACGATTTTTTAACATACTTTAACGATCATAATTGAAAAGAGAATCGTTGCCTATCGTTAGGCGTTATCTCTTTCTCCATGAAATAATTATTAACTTACTTTTCATCTAATAATTAATACAATTACTTAGGTATATATACGTTAGTTTCTACGTTAGTTGTAGAATTGTTTCTGCTGTTAGGAGACTGTTAGGAGAAAAATTGTTGAAAGTTTTTGCAGCGAACTATTAGATTGTCCGAAAAGTGTGTTTCTTTTGCAGACCCGCCTTTTACAACGATGCATCTTTATACAAACGTGAAACCTAATCTGTCGAACGTCGTGATCCTTATTTTGATAGAACAAAATGGGTCGTACGTAATTCGACGAAATAATATAAAACGAAAAATGTTGTACAACGAAAGAAACTTTTCGGACGACGTAATAAACGTTTTGAGACAATTCTTGCGGATTAGAAAATATTCTGCAGTGAAAGCGAGAGAATCGAGGCCGGAATCTCTATCACAGAGTTCGATGACACGGACACAAGAAGGAACCACGATCTCTGGATCACGTTTTGCACGAGGTTCGGGTTCAACGAACCACGGTTCGATTTCCTACGACTCCTATCGTTTTTGATGTTCATTCTCGAGATAGCGAAACGTTATAGAGGGAGAACCGCTGCGGGAGAAGATAAGATTCGCAAGAGGACGAAGTAACATATACGTAGTTGCCTGATAGTTTGCTTCATATCGGAATATTTCACAATTGTTCTAAGAAAGAGTAGAGAAGCCATGGAATTTCAAAGAATTCGGATGCTGCCGAATATTTGTAATAACATAGCAATCGCGGAGCTACAACGAATCTCGAATTTCATGCTTTCCATTCAAATATACTTCGGAAAATTTGAAACAAGTAAAGTTTCGTACAAACAGCTGTGTCACTTTGTCTAAATAACGATAAGAGAATCTAAATACTATGTGTCGATCGTGAAGACACGTCGTATCTCTACATCGCAAACACCACTAGCTGCAACTAACGAGAAATAATAGCCGACTATGCCATCGAAACGCATATTTACTGATCGATACGTGACATCCGAGCGATGTTGAACTCGTAAAACTGGCGAAACTCTGTCGAAGCACGTTATAACTGTTAATGAACGCGTGCATGGTTAATTATTCGAAGGGAGAGCTGTTTCCATATAGAAGATCGATGTACAACTAGTTCGATATCGATCAAGCTTCTCCTCGAAATTCCCCCCGCTTTGTAACAAGCGGCTTAATTACATTCCTTTGTTCCTGCCGATATTTCGTTTTAATCGCGCTGATAAATCTCGACGTTCGAGTTAGAAGTTCGTTGACCCGATCAAATCGAACAGGTAACGCCGTGTTATGCGGATAAAAACCTCCAAATCCCGGATCTCTAATTTCTAATTGAAATTTACTGCGACGTCGTTGCACGCGTGCCTCAATTTCAGTCGTGAAAATCTAACTAGATGAGATGATAGGCGGATCGTGTACACCGGAAAACGGAAAGGTTGTACGCAGTTTCAGCGTAATTTCGAGAAGCACGCTTTCGTGGGAAGTTCGTGCGTATTCTCGTTCTCCAGTGAAATAACAGCAACTTCTTAACGAAGCAAAGTTGCTTTTATTAAACCTAGCAACTAGCCGCTTGATAGGAGGATCCGGGGTTGTTAAGAAAAGTACAGCGTATTTTTACTTTCTCGTAGTGCTCTGCGAGTACGATAAATCTGAAGTGAAAATATGTAAATTAAAATAGCAATGATTTTGTTCATAATGGAGAAAGATGTAATTACCTTGTACTTTTGTCGCGTAATTATCTGCGTTTCGCGAGTTGAGCGGGAAAACAGGATGAATAGGAGCGAGCCAGGATCATAATATCACGGAACGTGAAAATCCAGCGCGAGGGATAACAGAGGGAGGCTGTAGAAAGCTCGTGTAGAAAAGTAAGTGGAAAGCAAGACTCTAAGCTATGATTTGATATTAAAAACAACCCTTAAGTCAATAGGCACAACCTCCTAAGGAAACGATTCGTTAAATCTTATTCGTTACACCTGGTTTTACTATTAGAACGGATAGGATGCCGGTGATGGCAACTGTATTTTACGCTAATCTATCAGTGAGGCGTTTGAATCTATGAACGTCTAATCTTCAGTATGTAGAACTGTTTGTCCTTTGGAGTAGAGAAGATTTTTAAAGAACGTGTTTGCAAAGGATTTTCAAACTCCTTTCTTTCGTACGAAACATCCTAACGTGTCCTACGTTTAGTATCGTTAACCCACCGCATTCGCAGAGAAGATATCTCGTGAACTAATTTTTACCTGAATCTATGAGCGATATATTTGCCACTTTAATCAAAGAATACATGAAATATTTCGTCCAAAGTATAAGATAAACTCTGATACATTGCGTTAATTGGTTCTATCTCGTAATGGAGAGAGAGAGAGAGAGAGAGAGAGAGAGAGAGAGAGAGAGAGAGAGAGAGAGGAAATGCGTGGATGAATGTACAATAGAAAATATATTTAAGCAAGTTTAAGTATAATATGTATGCTAATCCGGATCCGCGTTACTTTGCGAAGGAACTTCGAGGCCGTGGATCTATGGGTGTTTATACAATTGCTAATAATTATTAAAATAATTAATACTAAGTAATTAATTAAAAACTAGCTTGTCTGTACCCCGCTGCATCATCTGTGCGAGACATATAAGGTTCCTAGAAAAGGCTATGAGGCTGAGAGGCCCTTCATTTTGATTTAGTGCTAAATAATACTCAATGGCTTCGAGGAGCAAGAAAATGTAGAGTTTTCCTCGAAGCGGGACCTACTTCGACACATTGCAAGATATTTCTACCATTAGGAAAGGGCAGAAGGATTAATCGCGAAAATACGTTTCTCATACGAAGCTTTCTTTCTTTTTTTTCTTTTTTTTCTGAGATTCGAAATATCCCCTTCCCTTAAAATATAACCTCGCGTAAGTTGCAACGCATCAAAAGATATTATATCAAAATACACATTAAACGGACGCGCCGTAAATAATCGAGAACTGTATGCATAACAACGCCAGTTTCCTTTGCATAATCGTACGCTCGTTTTACGATCACGTTTGATATCCGTGACGGATTCCACGGGATTCATCTTCCGCGAATCCGTTCGACCTTTATCGGCCGATCGATCGACTCTGCCGCCTCTTGAACACGTGCTGCAGAACCGTACGGCACCGGTGCGATGGTTAACGGTGATTCGCTTTCGAACGAGCGCGGCGTGCTCGTAAAAGTCGCGACCTTCGATAAATCAACCTTGAACGCAGGGATGCGGACGGAGCTTGCACGCTTGCCCGAGGCTCGCGCTCGTCCTCGCGACACCCCTGAACGAACCACCCAGCCCTCTGCGTGCTATTGCGTAAGATTACTATGCGAGAGCGTGCATAGCAACCTTGAAGAGCCTCCGCTACTAGTTGCCTCGACGACGATCCATCGAGACTCTACCAGAGGAGTAACTGCGTTCTATGTTCCGTGTTTGTCGCGTCTTTCAATGTGAAATGTGAAGCGCGCGGGCCAGACGACGAAATTGATGGCGAACTGATATGTGGATCGAGGTGGCTGGACATTTGCCAGATACTCTTCTCCGAGGATTTTGAAGCGGATGTGCTACACGAAGACACGTAGCATATGAGCTCTTCTTTCTATCGAGAATTTCGATCTTCGTCGTCAAAGTTAAGGGTTTTTGTAGAATTTAAGGATCAAGAGGACAAAATTAAAGTTATTAATACTTGCGCGATAAATCATTTTAATAATAGTGGCGGATTTGTAAGTTGAAAGTTGCAGGTTGTAGAGACAGAGATGGATTATGGATTTTCTCTGTACGTATCTATAATTCATTAGCGGCTTGAATTGCTTAATGCGCAGGGCGGACGTATGTGAATTATTAATAGCGTGAAACATTTGAAATTTATATTGTATTACATTTATGTATAAATAAACGAATATTTTCTTCGATTGATAACAAATTATAGTCGTCGGTATCTATCGTCTGTTGACGATACGCAAGTCACCGAACGCGTTAATTATAAAATGAACTAGAAAAAGTGCTAATTACAGTTATTATGTGGTACGAACTTGTTAATTTCTAATTCAAGCGCTGCTGTTCTTCGAATTAAATAAAGTAACAACACGTTAGGTATAATTGATGCTATTATTTTTTATTCGATTGGGAAGGTATAATTGACTTACTTAATAAGTCATGATCATAGTAGAGATAGCATAAGAAGATCATCGTGGTAGCAAACAATTATCGCGATAAGCTTTTGTGCGAAACTTTCTACGCTGATTAGAAATAGGAATAAGGAGATCGACCAACAAGTTAGAAGTCTCTCTGTTCTAGTAGTTAACAAGAACACGAATGTTGTACATTCTTCTATATAGTAAATGTGAAATGTACGCGAGAGAAGATGCGAGAGATGCATTGTCGAAACTTCCATTGTCTCATGGACGAAGGAAAGTTAAATTGGATCCTGAACACGCAAAGAAAGAGTTCAGTTAGAACGGATCAGTTTGGACATTAATGATATTAATATATTTTGTTTCGAATCCATTACCAATGTTACGTTATTACGAATGAGACGAATGAAATAATATAATTTTAAATATAATTTTAAAAAGGAATAGTCACGATATTAATTTTAGACGATGATGATACATTAAAACTCTATCATTTAAAAAAACAGCTAATATCCTAAAAGCATCGATTAACTATATATATATACATACATACACACACACACACTCTTCAGTTATTCACTAAACAAAGACATTACTATATTAAGCGGGCAGTGTTCCTTTCACTGCCAATATTTGATTCGTTCATCTAAATTGTTTAGAAATATAATCCTTTTCTAACATCGATCGACGTATTGAAAGTATCGCTAGTAGCATAATATTAATCAATCGACCCACAATTGGAAAGAATATGAAATGATAGGAAATGCACTAAATCGCTTATTTCGTTATATAAAACTGACTCAAAATATTACCAATTAGAATATTAATTTTCAGTTTTCGAAGAGGAAGATTCGAGAACTTTTGGTGCGAAATGTTTCGCCTCAACGCATAAGACGGAAGGTTTTAAACGATCAGCGATGGACATCGGTATCTTCATGAATCGCATCGGTCGTGAAATAACGAGTTTCGCGTAATGTTTCCCTCGCAGGTCTGCAAGTTTATTATCCTGAAAAATCGTTGTTGCCAAGGAAACCATAATTTGAAAGCGAGGACGATGCTACGTTTCACCAAGCCTTCGATATGCCAATGAATGGACGTTATTATTAGTTAATTTGTTGCGAGCGTACGAAGAACAATCCGTGCAAAGGTATGACGTAGCATATCTTGTTCATGAGAAAATATTAATTATTTTATCCGCAATGAAACACGTACTTCGCGTTACTATTACATATTTAGTATCGTGTATTACAATAGCGTACGAATGTTGCCGAGATTAATTAATTTTTGGTAAATCATAATTAAAATTGCTCTGTATTGGAAAGCGTTATGAACAACGATGCATAATTTTGTTAAATATTTTGCAAATATTTGTGTAATATACAATATAAATATATTCGATTGACAGATTATCTTGAATATATAACATCAAGGGATCAATGAAAACTGGAAGATTAACAAGTTCTTATATCATTGGAACAGGTTAACGAGAATTAAAGGATTATAAAGTTTCTACGTTAGTGGTTACTTTATTGCACGAAGGATCGCTTAGTTAGCACATTATACGACGATGATATTAATTACGCTTAAAGTCGAACGGAAATACCTGGAGGTGCACATACAGGGTGAGAAAGAGGATGAGAGATTATGGTTGACGCGTTAAATCAGATACGTTTAAGGCGATGCCCGACTAATGGCCCTGGTATTTAATAACGATGCCACCACGTATTTTGCTCACGTTGACTTCTTATAACAGTTCGCATGACATACGCATGCGAGTGCGTTTCCTTTTTATTGTGTGTAAAACATATGGGATATTGTTACACTTCCGCAATTATATAGTCCTACGTCATAACATCTTGATATTTGTCAGTGTTCGTGCAAGAATGTAAGAATCTTTGACACAACCGGTTCTTTGTCAATTTACAATACCAAAATCATAGCATGCATGTATATGTATACGTTAACAATTTTCACTATTGCCTTTGTTCTGGAAACGAAAAAGCAACAAGTATACATTTCTTATCAACTTGATCGTTTCACTCTGTACTAATTGCAACTTTAACCAATTTTTCTTTCTTCTTAATTTCTTTATCTTAAACGAGTCAGCTGTTTCAATAATAGTCGATGCGGTATAAAAGTACTGTATCTTGTTTCTGCTTTATAAAATGTTACGAATATTTAAGTTATGCATATAAACATGAACATACGATGAAATAAATAAGTTTTTTCAAATGACGACCGTGAATTCCTAAAGCAATAAATTTTCAAGCTTGGAGCAACTGGAACAACTGTCTCTTATCTCAAATAAGTAATGCGCAAACTAATTTACTGGCGACGACAGCTTTATTGTCTTGAAAAGACATATAGCGTTACATACACATCATAGCGTCTTCTCCTCGCATATTAAACATATAAATTCGCAATATCAAGCCTTCAGAACCTAAAATTCTAAGATTAATGACACGAGAAGGTTTTGCGTCATTTGCAGACATTATGTAAATACAGGGTGCATCGAAAACTTCAAGGTGCAAAAGATACGTATCGTGCGGTCCATTTTTAAATTCAACGTTTCAAAACTTCGGTGTCTACATCTTTATAGTGTTAAATAAAACAGGCGAGAAAACGAGAATACGCAAGTACATTACGTCGACGGAACTGCTGTTAAAAGACATTTACAAAAAGAAGAAATAAAATACAAGTGTCTCACTTTTCTTTACGTTCATCCAATTAATCACTAATAAAATCACCCGGAATCAACGATGACGTAAATTTAATAAGTTACAGCCTTCCGATGCTTTGCAGTAAGCAGAAATACATCAGCAGCGGACTTGTTAACGATCGATTAACACCAATTAAATTAACGTTAACACTCCATTTATCACAATGCTGAAGACCCGTGAATTATCGACTAATTTACTTTTTCAACCGGATGCTCAAGTTGAAGCCGCGATGAAAAAAAAGATGCATACTTGGGGAACATTTTATTC
>JACXIP010000009.1:11873625-11945165 GCA_014737485.1 Bombus picipes | reverse complement strand
AGAGAGAGAGAGAGAGAGAGAGAGAGAGAGAGAGAGAGAGAGAGAGAGAGAGAGAGAGAGAGAGAGAGAGAGAGAGAGAGAGAAAGAGAAGAAAAGGTTGGGTAGTGGCCGCGGTAAATGGTGCGAGAGAGAGGAAGGGAGAGGACACGACGCGACGGTGAGGAGCATTCGAGTCAGCTTGACGGTGCCGGTCGCCTCAGTATGCCGCGCAGCGCGCAGGCTCGCGTACGCGTATTGTTTCTCTCTGTTCTCGTCTCCCTCGCTCTCCCTTTCTTTCCTTACTTTCCCTCTCTCTCTCCCTCTTGTTGTCTCGTATGCACGCAGCGCGGCTAGAATACGCAAGTACAAAACATCTCGCGGGTCACTGTTTTCGCGTTTACGTGTCGTCGTTCCGTTAAGGTTTTTTTTTCTGCTCCGTTGGTCACGCGCGCGAGGAGAACCCAACGAAATTCAGGTTCTTCGTATACATATCGTAACACGTTAGACGTGTACAACACGACGAAATTTCTTCGAGAACCAGTTATCGACGCGTGTGCGTGCATATACGAGGCCAGTATACGTCGTGACACAGTGACACGGTGCGTAAGGTTCGTAGTGAAGGAGAGTGTGGCTCGTAGCGAAAAGCATCGCGAAAGAGCGGGAAACTCCGCGATATACCCGACGGATTTTCAAATCGTTTGACACATCGGAGATAGAGACGTTGGAGCATGGTTGGACACTGGAGAAGACTCGACGCGGATAAGATGGTCTGTCAAGACGTAGCGAATGCTGGAACGGTTACGAAACGCGGTAGAAGGAGACGTGGCACGAAATGAAGCCAGTTTATCCTCGTACGATCGATAACTATAGCACCACGGTGAATATCAAGCGGTTCGTATATCCAGCGTGCACGTACCTAACCTAGCGAACTACCTGTTCTTTCGAGCCTTATACTTTCGTAAACACGGTCGAAGAAATTGTCTAATAATTTCTGGCTCGTCAGAAAGGTGTTGGCGCGAAGTTAACACTCTACACACCAAGACACAGCGTACAAGTATCCAGAATGTCAGAATGAAAAGCTTCGAGTTATTCAGGAAGTAATTTTCCTCGCGCGCCATCTTGATCCGTCGATAAATAGCGATGACAGGTGGTGGACGCGATTGTTGATCGACGACCGCGCGCGATTCGATCGCTCATGATCGAACGCTCGATACATCTTGGTGCGTGCGCGCGTGCAACGGTCGCGAGTAATCCCCGGAAGATTTCTTCCACGAGGGACGCCTACTTACGAGAAGACAGAAAATTACGAGAGGCGAGTGAAACAGCGAAGAGAAGAGAGAATCCGAGGCGCTTTTATTTTTAGCCAACGCCGGTTCGCGCATCGCAAAAACCGGTTTCCAAGTCTCTGCTCGAGCTCGAGCCACGAGGTAGTAAGGTGCGTATATACGCGAGAAGGGTTTTAGCTGAAAAGGGAGAAAGCGAGAGGGAGAGACACGCGATATAAAGGTGGAGTATGCTTCTTTCTCTGTCGGCGGGTAAAGAAAGAAAGAAAGAGTGACACGGAACGTGGAATTCTCCTAAGCCGATACATACCTCTCCCTACTCCTCTTCTTTATTCTCCCACCTCGAACTATCGATTGCGTGTATGCACGCCTGCACGCGCCTATCCATACTCGACGTGTTACGTGACATCGTATCGGGAGTGTATGATATTCGATTATCGACTAAGTCGACGACGAGATGTTCATCACCGATGTAATTAGCCACCATATACCTCGGTATATGTACACGTCACGGGACATCGATAAATCGTTACAGTTTCTCGAATCGATTTTATTAAACAAGCGTAACAAGTCGGTGTGCATAAAGAAGAGAATGTGAATCGAACGAACGGAAGAATTAAAAAATAAGGAAAGTAAGAAGAAAAGTAAAAGAAGGAAGTGTTTGTATTGGATTTGCATTGCGTGGCATACGAGATCGGCGAAGACACGAAAACGGCATGAAGAATGGCAACCGATTCGAGCAGCCGTCAAGGTGTAAGGGCGGTCGCCACAACGACAACCGATCCGCAACGAAGCGAAAAGCGCGCCGTCGCGGCGCGAGGCGCCGCCGGTGCTCTGGCCCTCAGTATTCTGGCCTTGGTCCTCCAATCGGCGACCACCGCGACCCCCACATGGGGATACTTCACCAATCCTGACGGTGAGTCATGCTTTTGAAATTCTTTTGATTCGAACGCGCGCGTATTTCCTTGATCCATCGCACGATGATGCGCGCAGACCAGTACCCGTCGATTGCGCATGTTCGATATTTCTCGCGGTCAAATTACCGGCTATCGAGTTCATAGTTGCGATATCGATCGCTTATCGATTTATTTCACTGTCCGTGTCAAATACAAAAAGTGCGTCAAAGAGAGCAGGAGTTCGACGTTTAATAAATTTGTTTCGTAAATAAAATGACATGCGTATACATGCTCTTGAAATAATTCGAACATTTTCTATTCAGATAAAATAGTCAATGTAAATACAAAACTGATCGCTTTATCAATTCTGCTGCTCTTTTCGAGTTTGTATGGCTCGAAATGAATGTTATATCTTAATAAATATTATTAAAATATAGATGGGTTTTAAATATTTGGTTTTAGTACTCGATATGATACTATCTTTCGCGTATTCTACGCTTCTTATAGATAAAGTATTAATAAGGAAGAAGAATTTGTATCTAAAGAGAGACAAATGTGAAGAAGAAGCGAGAGCAACAGCAGGACTAAATCTATCAAATTTTTCTAGTTATACGAAAGAAATCAAGTTATATACTTTTAGTCGATATTATATGCAAATATAGTAGGAAAAGTGAAACTGAGTCACAGTCATTTGAATATAACGAAGTAAAGCGTGAGTTATTACTGTTGCGCAACTAATTAATGCGGTTGTCTTTGTGGTTCCCATTTCATAATTTCCATAGAAATTGCATGCAATATGATTCTTAATAGTGGCTTGATAGTATCACGTAGAAAGCTGTATCGAGAAGTGCTATGGACACTAAAAGTTTTTGTAATTTAATATACCTATAGAAGCGAGCTTTTTCACAATATTAATATCTAGACGCTTTTGTGCATCCACCTCTTATTTAAGTGTTACAAGGACATTCTTATAACAACTGTGTACAGGTTGTCATTGTACACGAATTAAAAGTTCCGACGGGTTACTCAATGTATACTTTTCGACAGAAAGTAGCACAATCTTTCTACATATATATGTTTCCTCGTAATCTTTGTATCTCTGGATAAAATACGTCGATCCACTTGCGCTACTGCTCGGAAGTACTGTGCTCAGACTATGTCGCTATTATACTATATATTAATTATTTGGCTATCATTGGTTCTACTAACGTCAGAAGTCTTTTTAACCTGACTTGTAATTCAAACATCAAAAAATCTGAAAATGGAATATTTGTCAAGTAACAAGCCAGTTCTATCTAGTTTGACAATTATCAATACTACTTTTTATTATCGTATATTGTTTTTTGAAAGCTGATTTAATCGCGTCACAACATTCCATTTTACATAGCTAGGACGATTAAAAAGAATAAAGTCACTGCATTTTGATTTGGCCGTAATTTTCTAATTAACACCTCGTCAATAACATTTGTAGTAACATCTTATTAAAAGGAAGGAAATGTTAGTATACCTTTTGAGGGGTAGTGTATGTTTCGATGATGATCTTTTTATTTTTTCTCTATTCACGACGAATTCTTAAACTCGGAACTGTTCTCTTCCATACGAACAAAATTCGACCCAATTCAGAGCACGATTTCCCGTATATCGAGTCAATTAATTCCAAAGGTAGTTTTTACAGCTGTTGCGCATCGTATCTTTCATCATTCTACCTCCCTTCGACTTGTTTCCTCTTAGATAACAGATACAGGTTGCCCGCCACTGACTCGTTCTTTATCCTCCAGCTTTTCCTGCTAGACTCGATGGAATGTTCAAGTACGAGCTAATATAGTAGCACGTTTATTGCATTATGCGACTTAGTAGCATCGGGTTAATCGCGCATCTCTAGGCGAAACATTCTCAATGACTGCACAGAAGTCGAGGAGCTGTGGGTCGTAAGAAGTTTCGTTTATGACTACGGTAAATAATATGTATACGGCTAGAGTAATTACAGTTCTGCAGGATATTAAGAAGTTTATTAGCAATAATCACCATACTATTTTCTTAGTTGTGGTCTAGATCCTTTACAATAATCCTATAGGCGATATTTTACTATGTGCACTAAATAAATAAAATATATACTTTTACCAATTGCAATATCCGTTTTAATATATTAAATAGCAGTAAACTATTATACGCAAACATATATATATATATATCAAACGTGTCGCGCATATTGTCGTGTGCAAATATTGATACGAGTGTCGCTGTATGTACTATATTTCACACCGTGGCTCAAATAAACCAGAACTCCGGGCTCCGCATGTAACAGCGAAACACATATCACATCGTAGCTGTAAAAAGATCAGTAGCATAAAACGTGTACTATTTACGTAAAACGCGTTCTCACGCCATTGAGTTATCGAAAGATTGTCCGGAAATTCGCGAGATCATTTTATTAATTAAGGTAAAAAGCAAAGTGTTAGGAATCCAACGAGTAATCTACAATAGAATAATTTAAGGAAGTACCTTAAGTTCGTTAAAAAAAATAATATGGCACATTTTATTCTTAGAACAGAGGCTTTCTGAGGATTTAAGGAGTTTGCTCCTTTTGAATTTCCGACACGAACAACTTTCCATTTGCACTGTACTGTATAAGTCCTTTGTCTGCAGGAAAATTGAAATTATTTCTCTTGCGACGTCTGAAAGTCAGACGGGAACGAGAACGGTATTAACATTGTCCTTGTTCCGTTGGTTGTTTCTTGAAACAGCAAATACGCTGTAATTCTCGTTATAATTCTCGACATATATACTTTATTTCCCAGTGTTCCATGAAACTTCGAAGTGTCGCTCAATGCCAGCGTTCGTTAGACGTTGCGTAATCTTGCTGAACTAATCTTACTTAAATGCAAATTACGTGCAGATCCTTGCTTCGCTACGCGTTGCGTGTCCAAGTTTATTGGACTCGTGTAACAAAATCTAGATCCGAGGTTTAGTAGCATAAACGGTAAATGAACTTGCGGATTAATCTGTTTATCTTTATAGTTTATAACGTTTCATCGTGAAACGTTTAAGCACTTACTGCATTTTCTAAGCGAGATAATTCCTTCCAATTTTGTCACTTCTTTCATCACAAAATACATTGAAGTATCTATATCGCGGATATAGTCGATATACAGTTTTAAACATGATAAAATCAGAAAACAGAATTTATTGGAATAATTCCATAACAACATGCGTATGAATTCAGTCGAAGATCACAGGGAAACTTGCATACATGTTTTACAATTTAATGTGCTGTCACATATCATCGAGACTGTGTTTTCATTCGCCTTGCAGTCAATACGTGTTCCAGGAATATTATCATAAAAGTAGTCGTGTCATTGATTTTTCATGCAAGTTCATGAATTTAAAGCGTTTAAAGTATTAGGTTGTCCCAAAAGTATCTTTGGTTTTATAAGGGAATGCATAACGTGTTCCGGAACAAAAAGGGTCATACGTAGTTCGATAAAATAATATAAAACAAAAACTGTTGTGCATCCATTATTTCCTTGTAAAACGAAAGAAACTTTTGGAATAACCTAATATTTAAAGCATCGAAAGAACTTCAACTGTACCATATTATATTAATTTACACGTGTCAGAATTTTTCGTAGTATTTTTCCAAATAATTTGATAGAAAAAACGTTTGACTATCTGGTTAGGATAGAAATAAAGAACAAAACGTTTGCACAATTAGCCGCGCGAACAATCGATACCGAGATGACCATTCATTCTATTGTAGTTGTACGAGGAACAGAACAGGTGTCGATAACCTCTCCTTTCTTTATCCATCGGTAAACGCTTAAATATAGTCGATGCGATTCACTGGTCGTTTTTCATGGTTCGTTGTTCCATCGCGGTTCTTTTTTTTTTTTTTTATTCCCTGGTCGATATTCGTTCCACACTTAAGCACAGTTATCAAGGTGCATCATGGTTGCCCAATCCCACGAGTTGTAGGCTTTCCGCCTACCGAGTACGAGGTCTACCTGTTGTCTAAAGAAAGTCTTGCGAATGCTTTATTTTATATGCACTTGCTATGTTCAGGTATGAAATATTGGCAAAGGCTGGTGTAACCACATGGTTACAAGATTATTCGATGTATAGTGTTGTGCTGGTTAAAAATTATTTCGAATAATGAATACGATGATTGTGGATATATAAAAATCATTTCAAGTTAATAGCGAATAATGAATTAATCAAATTTATTTGTTATCCTCTATTCATTATCCAAAGTCTTCGAACAAACGAGAAGAATATAATTCTTCTTTCAATGAAATTTACAACATGAGTTTTCAACATTCTACAGTTATTGGAAAAGTAGATGGTAAATAGGCTGCGAGTATTTATACAAATTTATATTTTATAAACATTTAAACAGTAGCCAAAGATTTGTTGAATATTATAATGAACGCTGTCCTTTGGATACTTTACATAGGTATTCTTGTATTAGATTGTCCGAAGTGTTTCTTTCGTTTTATAAGGAAATAATAGGTTCGATAAAATAATATAAAACAGAAATTGTTGCTCGTTTATTATCACCTTATGAAACGAAAGAAACTTTTCGGACAATCTAATATATCATTTGTTATGTATTTTGTATATTCAAAATCAGCAGCTTTTATTCATATATATATATAACTTTTTTCAATTATTCTAGGATAGTAAATAGAAATTGGTTAATCCAAAAGCTGCACTGTGTATCGCAGTAAAATAGCTGTGCCGTGTGAAAAAGGTGTATAAATATAAATATATTTCTTCTGAAATATGAAATTTATTTGTGTAACTTTCAATGTTGATATAATGTGTAATTAAACACGATGCATGGTATCGCGATAAGTTCGGTCGATGTATTCTCGTTTGATGTATTCCTTTCATAGGGAATCTTGGTTAGTCGAAACACAATGCAAATATTATACTGATTTTTAAATATGATTTCCCTCTCTATTGGTATGTCGATAGAGATTTTGCAGTGCCAATGCAACAAACATAGTTTGTTGTGACAATGAATATGGGGGTAAATGAATGAAAAATTTAAATTAACCTGAAGTATTCTAATGGGACTTTTACGTGGACGAGTAAATGGAAAAGTTTAATGGGTATTTTTTTCTGATGCATCCAAGTTATATGAATGTTATTAAAGAATATCAGTACATTATTGACTTATGTACTAATGACTTAGGTATAAGTAAGATTATATATATAGAAGATATAAATAATATATTTACGTTAATAGCGAATTTAATATTCTTTGTGTATCGTACTGTGCATATACGCTATATACGGATAAATGTAGGTAGAGTGTGACGGTATGCGTGACCCTAGCAGGTGGTTACTACGATGCTCTACCGGTGGTAAATATTTCATATGTGTGAACGTGAACGTGTGTTTACGATGGGTGGATGTGTGAATGAGCGTTACAGGTGCGTACCTACCCGTAAGGCTTCTTTCATTAAGAAGAATCCTACGCTATCTTATTCCAAGGCTCTTGCAGCTCGAATATCTTAAAAAATGTTGAGTCACTGAGAGCATAGTTAATTCAACGACATCCTTTAGCTCGTTACTTTAATCCTCCTAATACGAATTTTGATATGTAAAACATCGCGTATGAAAAATTTGTTCGAAAACTGTATCATATAGAATTTCGATCGAAGTCGATGATTTACAGCGAATTACAGAATCCGATTTGCTTCTTACGCCACTTTCACGTTTTCCTTGTGCAAGAAGGTTTCTCGGATTAACGCACGGTCAGCATAGAGATGCTAATTAAACCCTGAGAAAGGTTGCGCGATTAGTGCTCCGAGATTAACACGTGACACGAATATTCCACGCCTAAAGCATCCGATGCTTCGTTTGGATTCAAGCAACGACTTAAACCACTTTGTCACTGACAACGCGTTCTTTATTCCACTTCAAATATTCTCTCGGCTCAACTTCAAGAATACGTCGTTTTAAGCATCAATTTTATTTTGTTGTTCCTTCGAAATCAGATTACGCTGGAAATCCGTTTATCTGATTTTAATTAACGTCCGATTAAACGAACTTCTCTTTATTTTGACAAGTGAAAGGTTATTAAATAAAAAGAAAGTTGTCGAGGAAATGGGTGATAAGGTAATAATGGGAGAAAATTAGTGACTTCAGAGAAAGATGAATTAGAAAATTTTCTTCGTCCTTCGCGATGCACACGATTTTCAGGGACGCTTTATCGATCCTGTTTTCTAGACACAGAAGCCCGCAAGACAGAATGGTTCTCAACTGTAAGAATTGTGGCTTTGAATACTGTTACTCGCGTGATTCACGTCTCGGATAATGTGGCCGTCTTTACGATAAAGCAACCAACTACCGTTTGTTGGCTGACTGGAATATCGCAATTAGAATGTGCTACATACACGTGGAGAACCTTCACCGTGTAATTTTTCTCGTCTTTCGTGGCCACAAAGCGAAACAGCCGCGGGGGAACTGTCTGGCATCGATTAAACTCTGATATTCCAAGAGATAGATGTTCTTGTACGATGGTTGAAATAATTTACGAAGAGGTAAAGAGCAGAATGTTAGCACTTTAGGCTGGGTATAAGCAACTTTCCATAGGTTGTTCTTACAGTAGGTTTTTACTGCAGTTTCAGCAGTGTGTAATATCGATGTTACCAATAACATTACAAATTTCTGTTTGTGGAAGTTTTCATAGAATTAGTTTCCCCGTATTAAAATATTCGAGTTTTCACTGCGTGAAAGTGCATCGTTAGGAAACGGTAAGTGAAAAATGTAGAAAATAATTTTTTGATTGTCTCTATAGTTTCTAAGAAAAATAATTTCAAGCGGAAGCTTTGAATGAAAACTATTTTGTAATTATTCAAGGGTGTGCGAATCATTCGCAAGTGTGAAATTTCTTGAACAAATATATAATAATAATACGCGTATACGATGATCTTCGGCTCATTGGAGCAAATCATTTTCCAATTACGTCGATCAAAATTCCTTCTGAACCTACTACATAGCCAATGAAAAGTAACCAGAACAACTGGTTTGATCGATTTTAGTATTTCCGTTGATTCCATTAAGAAGCGAACGTAAAACGTAAAGTATACGTCCCGCGTGTATCGCCATAAAAGAAGCAGTACGATCGGCTGGTACGCCAGGTACGTCGTCCATACATAGTGGAGTAGCAGCCTCGCAGGTGTAAGTAGGTGGCTTTGGATACTGTTACACACGCAGACGCGCGAAACGCTACGGGGAACCGTGCAATGAGCAGGGAATACCTGAGTGCGTGTGGTAAAAATGATAATCAGAGCCTGAGAAACGGGAGCTACCGGAAGGGTTCCGCGATAGGATTGCGATAAGTTTCGCGCTAGCACGAACATTTTTCGAGACTCGATCGTAGCGGAATTGTGACACGTTTACATCGAGACGAGTGCTTTGGAATATCTTGAATCTCTTCCAATATCCGTGCACTCGTAGATGATGAAAAATTCAATTCGCTACTTAATATATGTTTCAAGGTGGCGAGAAATTTGAATCATTTAAAATTTAAACGATTGCGGTACCTAAAATAAATGCCGAGCTTTTGCAATTGTCGCAAGCCTTAAATCTTGATTGTTGCATCTCGAATAGCGTATATCGAAAATCCTTGGACGTTCTGAAAGTCTTAATATAGAGACTCTTGCGAGTCTTGAAAGTAGGCCGTGGAAGTCTCGAATGACAGTTTTAATAGATTCCAAAGTCTTGGAACTCGATGGGTAACGAACATTGTGTTCACAGTCTCTTACGTTGTGTATTTCATCTTCGATTTCTCGTATTTACCTTCGATATCTCATACAACATATTGTTTACTCGAGCTTTCGATACTTGGAAATCTGTGAAGTATCGGTTGAATACGATTATCGAAGCTCTAGAATTTTAAGACTCGTCGATTCTCTAGATCCGAGGCTTACCAAGGTTTTAAATATCGAATCATGTTCGAAGTAATTCGAATCTGCACGGTACCGAGAAATAGTTAGAAGATTTCTAACTATTCCGAAACGTAGATCCAATCGATCATCGTTTTTTACACGTCGACGATACTTGGAACATGCGTATATGGCCGAGGTTCGTGGTGCAGGAGCTAAAATAGTTCCCGGTAGGAACCGTTCGATAGACAGGTTAACGAACGAATAAGCATGTATGTTCATACACGGTGGAAAAAGTGAGAGTATTACGACGTAGTTCGATGCTCGCACCTATCTATCTCCGTTAGTTGCCACGGCGAAAAGATCGAGATTACGAGTCCGGTAGAGGGTGATGTTTGATGGTTACGGAAAACAGGCAGAACTGGTATAAGAAGCGGTTGAAGTAGGTTAATGGATTCGATGAAGTATCGCGTAGAACGGTGGAAATAAACGACGGAAGACCGGTTAGGAAGGATGAACGGGCGTGTGCGTAGAGCGGTCGTAAAATCGCGGAAAAACGACGAACGAGGCGAAGATATTGGAAGATACGTAGCCGCGTTGAATGGGCCCAGTGGTCGATTCGAATCGTTCCAAAGGATAAAGTTAGCTTAATGGATGGCATCGAGTCGTTATACCGTGCTTGCGTGGTAAATTACTCGTACGTACGCGTACGAGCGTTATTCGATTTGAGACGATTCCCTCGCCGGAGAACCTGTTATAGCAATGATTACATCGCATCTGCTGAACGTATCGTCGGGAATACGCGATCATCTGATTCATTGGTTATACTGTTACTTGCATATTAATCTTGTTTTCGTTACACGGACCGTGAGGGATGTTGAAAAACGCCCGATTTAATATGGAAATTAAATCGTTGAATGTTACGTTAAATGTATTTGGCAAACAGTCAGTTTCCAAGCTCTGCTTCATAGTCTCTTTTTATCGATATTAGTAAAGCGTTAGTAACCATCCCGGTTAGTTTTATTTGATAAAGCTTGAGATCTTAGAGAGGTCGAGATTGGCCTTATTCATGAGGGGAAATGTTTTATTTACCCGCAGTAAGTTAAATCGTTGCGTAGCTGCCTTCAATTAAAGTGTTATCGATTATCACGTCTATCGATATATCATAAAATTGAAATTCTTGTCGGGTCTAACCTTCCCATCAGAAAGAAGAAATACGACGAGACCTTTGGATTCGTTAGTTTTTCGCTTTTACATGTAAGACGAATCTTGTTTTTCTTGCACGATTGCAAGGAATCGTGAAAATGTTTGATTTATGCGCAGCACGTTATATAGTCGAATAACCAGTTTTCTTTTAAGGTTAAGTCAGAGTTAGAATACACGATTTCCTTCGGTAACTCCTGAAACATCATCGATCGAATATCGCCGAAACAAAGATTTCTTTAATCTCTAATTTTTTAAATATTTTTTGCGTTACTAGCATATACATACATACGTATATAATTATTGATACTCTCAGCGAAGGAAAATAAATTTTAACGCTACGCGTATTAAAACAGTGGTTTGGCGAAGGTTAAAGTCTAAATCTGCGCATCGTTTACTTTCAGCAAAAACTATTAATCTAAACAGCATCATCGTACGTTCGAACATCGTACTTAAGGAACCATATATGTACCCTCGAAATTCTAGATAACGTAAAATCTTTGGAAACACGCATTATCTCATCTCCCATCGATAGAACCATTCGTACCGTACACGTTATACGGATAGCATGTTTCGCGACGATGGTTTAGACTTGCGTAGCTAAACTTCAGCGTAGCTTGTCGTCGGTAAGAGTTGCACAAGCGCTGTAACGTCTCTAATGTTGCAGCGTAAAACTTTAAATAACTACAAATTCAGTGTTCGATCTGTGAAACCTACGAATAAGCTGTCGCTTGGAACAACATCGTAATTCGTCTCTGGCGGCAGTCTTTAATTCCCTTTCAACATGCGTATTACCCCTGTGGGGATCCTAGATAACATAAAATCTCTGTAAACGCGTTATTTCATCCTCTATCGATAGAGCCACTCATCGTTCGCATATACAAATACCTTTACCGAGTTAAACGCAATCCTCTCGACTTCTCCATAATGTTCGAACGAGTTGTGGCATCCTACGAGGACGTTTTCGTTCGATCGCGGGAAAACCTGTTGTACGTGTACGTGACTATGCGTATTCTGCTGCCAGGCCAAATTGATGTGTCATTGTCGATTCCTCGAGCAGCACAATGTGCCGCAACGTAACACACCATTACCATTGGGAAAACAAGTATGCCACCCCGTCGTCAGTGTTACGTACGTGTACATATACATATACACGTGGAACGACAGAGAGAGAGAGAGAGAGAGAGAGAGAGAGAGAGAGAGAGAGAGAGAGAGAGAGAGAGAAGCGTATAAGTACCGCTATGCAGAGGACCAAGAAAGTCTTGGAAGAGTCATGGCGTGAGTGCAACGGCCTTTACCTGGACTCTTTCACTCGCCACTCGCCACGACTATGCCATCTTCCTCTGAAAGTTATAGTCAACGCGAGCCACTCGTTTACCTCAGTGCGAAGAGGCTCGTCCGTAACGGAACACGATACGTTATTATAAGTCGTCGTGGCCCCACTGTCTTCTGTATTACGACACCGCTGTATCCAATGGTTGTCGGTTCATTGCGCCATTCGCGCACTTTCTTCAGCGTCGTTAAGATCGAGTCAATCGGTGAAACGAGTACTTTTCGATGATAAAGGCGTCTGAGAAGGTTGGATGATAGGTGGGTCGAGTAATTTATTCGCCTTCTAATAGTTAAGTCTTTACGGTTCTATATGTAGACTTAAACTTGACACTGCGTTACATTCTACCCGTTTTGGCTTCCACGTGTAGAAACGTATTCTTTTGCGTTATCATGTAATTCGATAGAAATATGTCGATATAAGTAGGCGTTATTAGTTATGAAATATAGAAATACATTAAAATCTTACAATACAATACTTTGGAAAGTATCTGATTCGGTATAAATCAGTTGGGTTAATACGTCGAACGGTGCTCGAATCACAGAGGATTAATCACAGAGTTATAATCGAGGTGCACTCCAGAGAAATGTACTGCTCGTGGTGTATGAGAAATAGGGTTCAGCAGTTAGTCGATGAGATATCATATGCGTGGTGGAATATATGTTTATGGAAATAATGAATAACATAGTGCAATTTGTCTCTCATAATATATTGCAATTGTGCGATATTGTGTGAAATTAATTAAAATATCATCGACTAGTTACGTTAAAAAGGATCGAGGTTTAGTTCCCGCGTCTTCTCACCTCTTCTCACGTCTTTCTTTAAGAGATACAAATTTCTAATTTAAAACTGAATGATAGGTCGAAGGATAATTATAACAAACATTAGAAGCAATTCTTTCGTGTATCCGTATTTTTAACAAAGTGGCCTGACTTTGCGTAACGCACTTGTTCTCACGATCTAGTTACTTTGCTGTAAACTCGTCCATGGGGTAATTCGTATCGTATTAATCTGACTAGAAACAACCTGTAATATCCGGTCGAGCGAAGAAGAAACAGAACCCGAGATCACGATACCGATACAAATTCCCGCGGGAAACATATTGAACGGATATGGGAATGTCTGGTCGTCTGTGAAATCTTGAATCTTCTATTTCTCTTCTGTGATTAAACGACCGGATATAAGTGATAAATATCGATAATATTCTTCCGTGTTGGACATTTACAAGTTGTCGAGTAGGTCGATTGGTCACAGCTTGATCGTAATTCTCACGGAAAATATTTTTAAGTAACCCTTAAGCTAGATTCACATTGGTTGTCACAGAATCCGCTGACGATGTACAAGCGGCTAATAATATAATCGTTTTGCGGTTATGGACAAGGTACCTCGCGATGCGATATGTCTCTCGATGAAAACATATGTACGCGAAATATCTTGATATTAAACCGTCGTATGAACGACGTTGCGCTACGAGATATCTCATCCAAAAGTCGAAGAAAATGAAATTGTACAACATGGTGAAATAGTCAGTCGTAAGTAGATTGCGAATGTTTATGCATTTACGGGAAGTTTAAAGGTGAAAAATTTATAAAATTGATGTAATATGCAAAAATGTACAAGATATTCCAAACAAAGTACACACCTATTAAAACATTTAGCAGGTGAAATTTTCTATTTGTGTTCCATTGCTTTAGTTATGTTCTTAAAAGAAAAAAAAGAAAAAAAAAAAGAAATATGAAATTGCAACTTCACTTAATATCTCATTTAATATCTGTTTCTCAAATGCTTTCTTTCTTTTCTTTCTCGCATCTCGTCGTTTCGGTTGAAAGAAGAGTTCCCACTGTGTTATTGATTGCAGTCGTTTCCTTCGAAATACGTGCGAATTCATCGAACTCTTATTCTGCGATCAGGCCGGCGTTCGTTCAATGGTGTATTTAGCGCTGGAAGCAGCCCTTTCACACCTCCTACTCAGCCATCGTTTAAATCAGTCAAACTCGTGGAAACATCGACGCGTGGCATTTCGTATGCGGAATATCAGCTCGAAAATCGCGCTTTCACGGTGTACCGTGGCTCGTTACTCGGTCCATTTGCGTAATTTCCATTTCGTCCCCATTTTCATGCAAAGTTTTTCAGTATTTAACGAGCTACGAGAATTCACGAGAGCGTTATCCCAGTTACCGCACTAACATTGTATCTCGATGTTAACGAGAAATTGAATTTTCTACGATTTCCAATCGAAATTTCATTCGCTAACGGTAAATACCTTTAGGATTATTCCTTTTGTTCCATTCGGCTCTTCCATTCGATGTATTCGTTAACGCTAATTAGAACGTACGTAATTGCACTGTCATTACATCTTTTGCTTATTTTATTATTACGTAATTTCAGACCAATGCTCTATATACGGATGATAATTCTTTCTGCTTATAGCGTCTGAGATAACGAAATTCTAAGCTGTCGTTTCTTTAAATTCGTAGTTTCAATGGAACACGTAGCGATTCCAGTTTTTCGCCATATTATAATTGGCATTATTACAAAGACAGAGTTAGTTAATTTTCTAAGCTTTGTATGGGCGAAGGAGGAAAATATAGAAAGTTATACGGATATACTAGGAAATATAATCCGGCGACGATTGAAAGTGTCGTTGCGCAAGAGAATTGGGTAAACAGATATCTACGCGTAGTAGGTACGTACGTTTCGTCCATGACATTCTTTTCCGAGAGTAGACACGAAGTTGTTCTCACGATTGAATCGCGGCTGTCGCGTGGGCCGCGTGTCGCGTTCTGAATATTGCATCGATATTTCTGATATTTCTCTATAAATGCGAAAATACCGTTGTCGCTTGAAAATAGACGCTGAACAAGGACGTCTTAGCGTTTACGCGCGTTTCATTGTGGCTGGTTACCATTCTAACGTAGGTGAATTATTATAGTGAACGATTATAGTGGAACATTTTTATGGATATATTATGTGTCATATAACGCATTTCGAAATTTCATTAGCATCGTAACGTTACACGTATACGCGGGTCCGCGGTAAACCTCTTATAACTTGTATGTAAATTTTCCGACTTGTTCCATAGTTTATCAACGTGATCGTAATAGCGTGTCTCACTGTAGTGCTAATGAAATGTTCAAATGTTTTTTCCAATGCGTATAATATATTCGTGTGTAGCGTTGCTATTCTTTCCAAAGTTAAATATTTTTTCGGCGCGCAATATTTTTTTTCTTTGTAAGAAAAAATTTTCTTAACGATAGAAAGAGACGATTTTCGTACGATTTCGTAAGGAAGACATAAAATTGCAGATCACTTTTATTAAATATAAATACATTTATCGTTTAATTAGTAACTTTTAATTAGTTACGTATACGCAATATGTATTAACTGTAAAAGGTTTATAGTCATATTTAACTACCTTTATTCTACAGAAATGCCTTATTTGTCTATCGTAAAGGAATTAATTTTGATATCGGTAAACTAATCGACTCTGTACCATCCTAAATTGAGTTATGAAACTTATTAACTTACGATAAGCTTCTGTTAGATCATTATTAGAATGTAAAATGTTCTATAAACTATAATGAAATAATAGACGCGCAATGTTTTTTTGTTGCATATTAGTTCATTGAATTATACAGGTGCATCTATTTCTAAATAGAACGAAATGGATCATAGTAAATTCAATAAAATAATATACGAGAGAAATTGTTGTTCATATATTATCGCCTTATGAAACGAAAGTAACTTTTCGGACAACCTAATATAATATACCTTTTCCTGATTTGGAACAACGCGTTCAAAGAGAAATTGATTTTATTTCCCATCTTTTGATAGCGCGTAGGAGATGAGAGTTATTTTATATGGACATGGTAGGGTTTTAATCTTTCCGCTATAGCGGAGAGAAGAATGTCAAGGAGGTGAAAGGAGCTGTTGGATTTAGAACGAACGAGACCCCTGGTTCTCCGTTGCTTAATTTCCGCTTCCTCTTCCAGGTCGCCACATATGTACCAACGTAGACTCTCTTTTGGCAGGAAATCTAAAGCCCAGTCCTTCGTGTAAACGAGCGTATCTTGTTTCAGACCAAGTGACATAATATCAAAGTAAAATAGAAATGAAAAATAGAGTAACGACGAAGCAAAAGCGTTGAATGTAAAATATTACTTTATTCCGTGGATCTCTAGAACATGGAATATCTCTCTACAGATCTCTTGTAGATCGTTCGATATTCTTGAATATTTGCAATAGAGATGTCGATAGTTTCGATGCTTCGGGCATAGAGTAACAAGTTCGTAGGAGCTATCGAAAGGAGAAGATACCTGAAGGAGAATGTGAGTTTCAGTGAACGATCTTATTTAACCGATTTAACCAATCCCGTTAATTTTACACTAGTCGAGATTACACCGGTTATTAATTTCATTAATTTCAGCGACACGTTAGTAATTTCTATGGAAACTGTGATCTACGTAAATGTGTCTCGACAAGATCGTGTTTGAAACGGCGTGATCCTAAATTAAAAATGACATTCTCGTTCGAGAGAATGGCGAAGCAATCGATATCCGCGATACGCGGAGGTAAAGGAAGAATTTAAATATAGACGAGATATTTCTGTTACCTTCGGAATTTAATTACACCATGGATCATGGACACATACACATCCACTGTTTACGCATCCGGCGAAGTTTTGCGCGAGTGTAATGCTCGATGCAATTAGCGAAACTTGCAACAAGTGTAAATGCATTGTATATTATACGTGCACAATTGTAAATTATACACCATAGACTAGAGTTTCCTTTCATATAAAATTTAAATATAAAATTCCTATAAAGATCGTATTATCGCTTGAGACTTATGAACGATTCTTGATTATAGTCGCCGTTAGAACCGGCACAACAATGTTGCTTCCAGGCGTAATTAAATAAAAATATCTAACATATTCCGGAGTCATATGCGAATATCTTACCGATTATTCAAACATTATCTTACAATTATTTAAACCGGTATCCGAGTACAACCAGATTTCATGTAGTTATAGCAATACGCAGTTCACTTGACTTATACATCATCTTTCAAGGAATCAAGTGCATATTTACGATGGAAGAACCTAACTTACGTTTTGTGAAATAAAAGTAGCACGAACAACCAGATGTCATTTTTTACGACGTAGAAAGGAAGCAAAACAAAAATGGTTCGATCTTGTTCTTTTCAAATACGAAACTTTATCCGTTAATCAAATTTGGCTGTTTCCCTTTAATTTTCTTTAGTATTCAACAAGGAGAAATAAGGAGTATAATTTATATTAAGCAAGAAATCCTCTTCTAATCTCGCCGAATCGCCGAAAAATATGTTGGCTATTAAAAGCTTTGAAACCTTAAAAATTTGCCAAACGATCTAACGAATATCGACAGATCCGTTTAGATAGAACGTTACGATAACGTCTTATAGAAAATACGAGAACTTTCTATTCGAGGAAATCCTAATTAAAAGTCGAATCGTCGCAGATGATGGATCGATCTAAGACGCGAGCACACAAGTAATAAAATAGAAAACGAACAGTGGAGGTTGTAGCAGTCAGATCGGTGCTTAGCAAAGACAGGATGGTTCCCTGGGAGTTGAACATCCGGCGCATCGAAACGGAAACGGGAGTGCACCGTCTAGTACAGTAGATAGAAGACTGGCCTCGGTCGCGGATATACACAAGGCGCGTGATTCGCTCGCACGCTCGGCTTTCGTACCAATTACAGATGGTTGCTTCGCTGGTAATAACCCTCGGGACTTAATGGAAGTCGAGGGGACCATGACGGAACGACGGATAGAACGTCCCACGGGTTTCTAGACCGCGCTCGCCGCCATTCGCCATGAGAAAATAGCACGAGCCGCACGACTCGCGGAAACCACGTGCACTGCCACTCCGGACGATTGTTACAGACTTTCGCCGTGGAAGTTTCGCGCTAGTAGTCGACGTGGAAAGTCACGAAATTGAGATGCACGGCCAGTCACGCTGTATCGGTATCGTCGAAGTTGTGATTAGAGCAGTGACGCTTCTCGCAAATTAATCTCTTAAAACACACGTGCCACTGATACAGAACGCGTGCGTATGTCGATTCACGTGTTCAAGCAACGCTGTTGATATAATTTTTACAGTTTACGCGTGTTTTCGCAAAATAACTTTTTCTCCTTTTGAAGTGATCAATGAGAATGATCGAATCTCTTTGCAATCGGAGACAACTAACAACGAGAATGTGCGTGATATATCTTTCGTAGAATATAAAATATATGCTCGTGTAAGATATAGTAGTTGAAATTCGTACAGATCAATAGCTAACGTAGTAACTGCCAAATGATAAGATTCTATTAATATAGTTAGTATAATATGAATTAATATAAATGTAAATTAAAGTAATATAACTATAATATAACTATAATAAGTCGGTAGATAAGCCTCGTGTTGATCAGGCAATCGAAGGTAATTATTGGAAGTTAAATTCAAATAAATAACAGATTTACGCTGGTCGAGAGGTTACTTAGATTACTGGACCGATTTGAACGAGGCTTAAGGTCGATCGTGTACAATGACTACTAATTCCTTTTGAAGAAAAGAAAGCGTATAACAGAGAATCGTTTTAACCTTTACGATGCTCGGTCACGAGATACAAAAGGAATCGGAAGATTATGCTACGGATTTTAATCAAAATGATTAACTTCAGTTCGTATGATCGAAGTCGATTGCGGGGTCACGAGAGGCGCGGTCATGTTTGGGTCAGGTACAGATCTCTGGTTCTCTGTTACCGTTCTAATAAAATCTGCGATATTTTTCTACCGGTACTATTTTACAGCTATTCTCTCGTCATCTTCCAACGAATAATTTTGAGAGCAACGTTTGGCCCGTAATTAGCGAGAATATGGGAACTTTTGTGCATTCGTAAACCTGCGCTATTTGCGGAACGATGTGAATGGAACTTGCTACCTATGGGAGATAATAGAGGAGAAAATGTGGGCTGCAAGATACAAGGAAGATTAACGTGCAGTATTTTCTGTTTTTGTTTTTCTTTTTTTTTTTTACACTCGTTGCACATCGTATCATTCCCTTTGTAAGTACGAGAGAAAAGTCGATGGTTTTCCCTGTGTGATAGTTCAGCTAGTTTCGCGCGAGGAAGGAAGGACGTGCACTCATCTCCGGGCTTGCGTTATTTGATTGCGACAAAAAGATAACTGATCGCGTTACAGAGGCTCGTAATTTTCTTCATTCGAGAACAACGGGCGTTCCCTCTTCAAATAGCAATCGTCAGGCTGTATTTAGCCGCGTCGATAACGATAAACAGATTCGTTTAACGACGTACTTCGTTAGGTTCGCGTCGTTTGCGGCGCCTTTCAGCGAGAATACCATCTCGTTCTTTTTACGTCTTCTCTTTTACTTTACTATTTTCTCGCGATCTCGATATTTACGAGCCTCTTACACCGTCCATTATCTTCCATAAATCGAAATTATTGCGATTTCAACAGGAATAAAGCGCTTTGTCGTTTGCGCTTTGTCGGTTTCAACGACTTTCTCGTGCATCTTTCTCCCTTTGCATCGTATACCGATTGTCCTCGTGGAAACAACGATTACGTAAACGAGCGACTATTCAACAGGTCTCGTGCTTCACAAAAGTGTTTCGTTTTACGTCCACTGGACAAAATGTACCGCTATCGCTTGCCTGCTCGCGAAGAGTCGATATCTTACGTAATTCATCGTTCATGCTTTTGCATTCACTTTTCACGAACAAATAGCATTATTTCTGCCATGATCTCTTTGTTTTGTGTTCATAATTTAAGATATAGACAAATAGAAATTTAACGCATAAATAATTTCAGATAAAAAGCTTGCCTCCGAATCTCATGAAATCGCTACGTTTTCACCCTTACCATGGAAATCTGTTTTCACAGTTCAAGCAGGCCACACACTGCTTTCCACTACCGTTGCCACACTTTCAGAAGAAATATCATTTTTCTTTCTCTAACATGAAAGCTGAATTTCTATCGAATTCATAAGCGTTACACGGCGAATAACTCGTCACGGCTCAGATGTAGCCGGATAAAGAACGGAACTGTCGTCATTTTTATTTCGCAATAGTGATTGAGCGGTAGGCCAACGTCTATCGTGAGCGGCCGATGGTTCGCGTGTTTACCGCGAACGTGACGCGACACCGCTCGAATCTGCAGGATGTCATGCCGATAATACACCGATGTTTACGATAGTTAATCATTAGAACGATACTCGCGGGAAGCGGAACGGTCTTTTTACTCTCCGGGTCCAAGATGGTATGCAAGGAAACAGGAAACGTTTAGCCGCGTTTCTTCAGGAGCAATTTACGAGCTCGTGGGTTCAAGGAAAGCCGAACGAATCAAATGCTAACGAACTATGTTCGGAGAACGATGCAGCGTGATTAGAGTTAAGAATATTTTTAATCGATGGTTTACAGACTGAAGGAATAATATCGTAGATATCGTCAGAGTGCAGTAGAAATATTTTTGTTGCTTTTGCGAGAAGAAATATTATTATATACTTCTTCCGTATTATACCGTAGTATCTTGTACTACTATGATTAGTTTATTTACAATAATTGGATTAAACAGACGTTGATTAAACAGGAAACGATGGCTATTTAACGCGAACTAATCGCAACAACGTATTATAATTAAGGCAACTAAATAATTAATTAGCAACTTTCTCTCAACAACGCTAGCAACACTATCTCGTACTGCTGTTAGTTTGTTTATGTCCCTTGGCAACCCCTTGTCTTTTGTCTTAGCTCCATCACGCCATGCTCAGCAACTGCTTGTTTATAATTTGCATGACACCCCCGGGACCCTCGTCCACGATACTACAATACAATTATCTGATTTTTATACAAAGAAAGTACCTGTCATCGAATATGAAAATTGTAAGAAATCTAACACGATCGAGGAGCTTAACGGAAAAAAGCTAAAAAAAAAAAAAAAAAGGAAAAAAAGGACAAGGTAAATACACAAAATGATACGTAACGTCCATATTTTGATTAAAATTTCCATTGGTTAGGAAGAATGATATATTTTAATATTTGGAGACATTCGTATATCGAAATTCAACCCGATTCACAGTTTTTCAAGCGTGGAGAGTTTGCGACTTACACCGCTTTTCCCTCCGACTCTGTGCCAATCTTCGCAAATATTTCTGAAAATCAAACACGCAGCTCTTTGCGTAAATCCAATCGCGCGAAACATTTGCCACGACCCGCATGGAAGTATCAGCTATAAAGATACACGGAATTCTGGAAAAACGGTGAAAAGGTTGCGTGAAACGATCGGAAAAAACGAGAAGATAAGTCGAAGACGTGCGCGACGTATTTGATGCTCGCAAAAGAGATATGTGGAACAAATCCAGGGAAGGTGTGATAGGGGCTGCTGTCTGGAATAATCCCAGCAACCACTGTCATCTTTCCACGATATAATCTACTTAAATCCGTGGATGAGCTCGAGCAGAAGGATACTAAGTAAAGAATTGGACATCGGTCGGTGATGGTATTTTTTCCAATCCTCACGTACGTAAGAGGGTTCCCTAGTTCGGTATTTCCATTGTCGTTATCGTGACAATACGTGGCTACACGTACGCTTGTATGGATCGAGAAAAGGTATATCGTACACCGTATCGAAAAGTCTTTCGATAGAGCCACGGGATTTCAAAGCTGACGACGACCTGTATTTTCGCGCGAAATGGCGCGTACCACGGGAGCAAACGTGTAAAACGCGCATCTTATGGGCTAGGAATATAGATATCGGGACGCATCGATGGGGTGTAAAGAAACCTACGGGAGTATCGCGAGAAATCGTAGAAATAATGCAACTGAAAGTAGGAATATTTGCAAAAAGGAGAACTATCGCATATTTCGTTTCTCTGTTTTGCATTATAATTGCATTAAAATGCAATGGTTTAACGTGATAGTGGAATTTTAACTCTTCGTAGACAGATCGAATGGTTTACGTCGAAGACTAGCTTTTTTTCTGTTTCTAGGCTTTCAAGAAAGCTAAACAAACTGTGAAATACCTAGAAACGTTACTCCGTTACATTGTGCTCCTGTTGCTTAAATCAAATGTTAAAAAGTTTTTCCACTGAAAGTACAAATTCGGAAGAGAAGCATTTGAACGGTTGAAAGTTCGTTTAACGCCGATGCTTTTGCCGATGCTGTAATAATCTATATATGTGAGATTACTTGATCAGAAAATCCGCTGTAACGCGTAGCTTTATTTGTAAAATGTACGCGGTTTGCCTACAGATGGCTACCAAATTCAAGCCAATCGCCTGATAATATTTTATTTGTCGAATAAATAAAAGTAATCGTAGAAATCGAACGATTTCCTGTAGAGAAATAAAGTAAAACGCCGTTAAAGGAGAAAATTACGTTCGATTAAGGTCGATTCTTGTTTTTTCTTTTTTTCTTTTTTTTTTCACTCGTTTTCGAATTCCCGGTCGAAGCGGAAAAGGAGGCACGATCTTTCAGGGATACGTGGTTAGATAATCACGCAAGAAGGAACTGTGCAATGACATTCCACGAGCAGAAAATCACACGATTGTACTGTTAAAGCGGTTACACGGTGAGAAGCGTTCTGCGGAAGGGATTCGCGGCATTTTTACGAACGTCCCAGCGTGAACGGGAAACCGCTCGCTCGTTAGAAGATTGCGTGGTCACCCGATCGTTTTAGCGTAGCTACGTAGCCGGTTTCGAGATCCTTAGAGGCTCGTCTGTTCTCTTCTTCTCGGATCGGCTGGCTCGCGTTCTCGCTCGAGCGACTTTCGTGTTCCGGGTGGCGGCCACCGGAAGTCCTTTCGACTCGCCTCGGTCCTCTCTATGCTATTCTCCTCACTATTCCGCGTAACTCGTATTCTAGTCCACCGCGTTTCATATTCTGTCGATGTTGCGCGGCTGTTTTTTTTTTTTTTTTTTTTTTTTTTTTTAGGAAATACACCAACAGCTGTTTATGGATCCCGATACTGTTCGTTCGAATAAAATAGTTAGTTATACGAAATCGATGACCAATACGCATTGTTTAAATAGAACGTCGTCGTTACTTAAACGACCTGATTGTTCAGTGACACGTCTGTTTATCATAGCGTGAAATATCTTTAATCGTTTTACTATTTTCGATACACTTGCGAAACATTTAATCCAGGATATTTGAACGGAACTACGCTTGATAACGTTTGCTACTTATATCTTTTTATACGTATTTCCAATTTCTTTCTCTTTACAGAGCCTCAGAAAATTCTTGTCCCATGATTTCCGGTGTTACCGTTAAGTCGGCCACCTGTCGCGTTACTTCTTTTTAATTCTTCTTTCTTTAATTAAGTCAATTTGCAATTCCAACGCGTATCGAGTAATGGTCTTGGAAGTTCGTAACACTATCATTTACTATTAGCATTATCGTTACTAATACCGTTGTATTTTAACGCGCTACCGTCTCGTGCTACTATTCTACGACATCGTACAAGCGCACACACGTATGACATCTAAGGCCCTGTTGTCCATTCTTTATATGATGCGTAGAGACTATGAATATTTCATTCAGTTGCGCGAAGGTTATCTACCAAGAACTGCTTTTAGGTCAATTTTCCATTCTACTGAAATTTCTACATTGTGCGATTAATACTCGTACGAACTTGTCTTCCATTTTGTTCTATCGTTCAATTTTGGTTTTCGTATCTTTTGTCGTACATTTAGCCGCTTCCGTTGTTTGTAGAGTTCATTTTTTTTTCACGTTGTTTGAACTTTTTCGTTCATATTTTTTACATTGTTCGTATTTTTATAGATTATTTTAAAGTATGAATTACAACGTGTAGTAGGATATAAAAATCTACGTAGTATGTATCGCAATGAACTCATCGAAACGACAGCTATTTTATTCTTTTTTATTCCTCCTATAAAAGTACATATGCTGTTTCGTTTTACCAGCCACAGGCTGGTTATATTTATTTCTGGAAACTATTTGTTTTAGTTAACTCGCTCGTAGCTTCGAGCATTTCTTGTTCGCGACACGTAGAATATTTTATTTCGAAGAATCGAGATAAAATAGAGTTATGGACTCGTTAGAATTCGCGAAACAGTCGGATAAAGTACAAAATATATAACTCGGATAAAATTAAAAATATACATGCATAATTCTTCTTCGTATTAAAAATCGGTCTCAAGGTTTCGATCGTAAATCGATCGACAATCATTTTCTAAGAAACAGTCGCGTTTGAATATTTGTATCTCGATAATCTGCACGAAACTGTTTGCCATTGAAAGTCGTGAGAATCGAACGGAATTCGTTGTAGGGGAAGTATCGCGACGAGAAACTTTAGTAGAACGTTTCTTCTCGCTGCTGCACGAAAAAAGAAAAGACATTTTCTATCGGCTCGACGGCTTAACGGTAGTGGTCGATCGAACTCTATCTCGTTCTTTAGTTTAGACAGCAAACCAGTTAGTTTTTTTTCGATCGTAAGCGTACACGCTAGCCTTTATCCCGCTACGAATCGTTTATGAGTAACTTTCCTTTTACGATACGCGAATAAAACTTCCATTGATGTAGAACGGTTTAACGCGCGTTAACGCGCTTGTCGCACGCTCACAACGAAATGAAAGTTTTCGTGAAAAATCTCGGCTACGATTAGATCTTCATTTATCGAGTGAAATCTCGATTTCTCACGCGGGGCATAGAATTGTCGTTATCGGAAGAATGGCGAGATCAATCGATCAGTTTCTATTGCAAAAACTCTTAGACGAAGATTTCTATGGGAATTTGGAATTCAATTTTATCTTTCTGTCCGAAATAAAATACTTATTGTGTTGGTGCGTAGATGTAAAATTAAATATAGCGGAAGATACGTAACTAGAAATTGTTTTTCCTATACGAACGAAGAAAGTGTTATCGAATAGAAAGCTTGTGGCCGATAATGATAATACGCGTTTCTATAAAATTTTCCATACGATGGATAATATTAAATAGAAGTGAAATTAGCATACCTCGATCTTTGGCGAGCAACCCACGTATCGTTGCTCGCCCCCACGTATTCGTTCGCGTTGCATTGTTTTCAAGAACAAAACCATGCGCGGCTTAATATTACGACAATGACGATAAACGTTCCATCTTTTGTACTCTGTAGCTACACGCGGTATAATAAAATTGTGCATTATATTATGCAAATAAGGATATGAAATTTCCGTGCAATGTAAGCACGATAATTAAAAAAAATAAATAAGCACGAAAACGATAAGCGATCGCAAGCGAAGCAATTTTAAATATACGTAGAATCGCACATTCAGACTCTAATACGGTGATGGATATAAAGAATTTCGGAAGATACGCAATATGAAAGAAATATCGAAATTTGGCAAAATGGAGTTACACATACAATAGATATAATATACGTACAGAAGTATTAACAAATATTAGAATATTATAGAATAAAGAAATATTATCAATATAGTAAAACGTTATCATGCAAAATGTAGATGTTACACGATATCGCAGTTACAAAATTAAACTACGTTTTGAACGCTTATTTTATTTCGAATCGGTCTTATCGAGGCTTACACAAATTACCTTCCATCCATCCGCTTCTTTGTATTTCGCTGGCGTATAAAGTGCGATATCGATGGCATTTCAAAAATTCATTATGGACGGTAGATGAGATGGAAACCGCGTTATCTACAGAAATTTGAAATCTATCGAAATCGGAGAAGCTAAATCGCCGAGATCTTTCGTTGCTACGTTAATTTTGATGGAGTTGTAAATTAAGTTAACGCTATCACGGTGTATGCGATTCAATGGCACCGTGGAAAAAGACAGGAGCGTTGTTTTCTCAAGAACAAAATGAAGTACGTCGTGTCGCAACAATTTTCATTCTGTTTGCCTTTAACGGTCGTAAAAGTGTCGTTAGCGGGTATCATCGTGTCTGGATAACGTTCCAGAGAGAGAGAGAGAGAGAGAGAGAGAGAGAGAGAGAGAGAGAGAGAGAGAGAGAGAGAGAGAGGAACTCAGGCTCAGAAAGTTTATTATCCGCAGGAAAATTCTCATTTCCGTAAGGAGATTAAACAACGAAGGAAATAAATTCTGCCAGGCTACCCTATAATTTCAGGTTCGACGAGACAAGGTCGAGCAGAGAATAACTCTTGCCCACCACCCTTATCTTTGGCATACTCGTTTTTCTTTTCTTTCGCACCCGCTGCGACTACGCTACCTGCAAATGACTTTATCGCTTAGCAAGCTGACTGTTTTGCGAATTCTCACGAGCAGCATTCGATCCGTGAAATTTTCTTATTCACCGGATTTATTCGGAATGTTCGTTCTTCGCCAGAGCTCTGGTTTTTCTTGGTTCATTGTCAATGATAATACATACCTTGGCGCGATGGGCATAGGAAGTCGCTACTTAACGTCGTTTATCCTTTTTCATCTCGGAGAATTCTGATACTCGAAGACGATACCGAAGAATTTTTTGATCTTTTAGATTGGGGTTAATCGCGTTTTTTCTGCTTTTGGTTTAACGCGTACTTTTTAACGATAATAATATTATTCTACTTTTACAAGGTTTGTATCTTTTATTCGTAAGGAATTGTTCTTCTTTCCAGTTTTGTCAGATCAAAATCGTCATATAAGAACAAGAAAATAAACGAAAACAGCGTATACCGTTGCTTGCGATCTTCATTTTTAGAGAACGTAGTTGTTTTCTCTAAACAAGGAAGCTTTTAACTTGTAACTTACACAATACAGGTGGTTGTATAATCATCGATCGACAAAGGTACGAATTCGACATTCCCAACGATTCTTATTTATGCACATGCAGCGCTCGTAAATGGATGTCGCAACGTATAACGCTGCATTTGTGGAACGGTATCGTGGAACGCGATATTACACCATTCGGTCGCAGGAATGTCAACATTAACGTTAATTTTCCTCTGTTCTTCGACTAAAAATTACATAACTTTAAGACTAAATCATCTTACTAAAATTTCCGTTACACGATAAAAAACCTAGTTAATATAACTCTAAGTGGCGAACCAGATGCACGACAATTAGTTAGTACACGTAAGTGATACGTATGCGATACATGTTTCCACGTTTATCATCGGTTAGATACGTTTAAGAGAGGAGCACTAACGAACAGGAGCGAAGACCTGAATATCCTTGTATGCTCTTGTTAGGTGGCCTCGGCTATGGTATTGTGTTAATGGTGAAAGTTGCATTGCTATAGTGAATTTTTGTCGCTATAACCGTTACCAGCTCAACGTCCTTTCATTTTACGCGGATAATCATTAATTACTGTTCCGTTCGTTGGATCTGTTCTCTTCGTAGAATTCGTCGTTTTAAATAACGACAATTAATTTACTTCGATTGAAATTTCATTAATTTGTACGTAAAAATCATCATTCGTAGACGGATTAATCTTTTGACAAGCGTATTCGATATTGAAATATTCCTATATTCGCATTGAAAAATTCTATATTTATGATTATATTATTTACTACTACTACTAACGGTATAAATATTATTTACACAGTAAAAATATTACAAATTATAGATATTGTAATAAAAATACAGAATTATTAGAAAAAATCGATCTGAAAAAAAGTAACGTATACAAAATTGCTGACAATGTACCGCAAGAAACGAGGAGAGTGCAACGAGGAAAGCGAAGCGATCTTGGTAGCCGTTTTCGTCGTTCCCCGACGTAGTTGGCGGTCGAAAGCCGTCGCACTTGGTGCTTCTTTCGAAACGAATGACATCGAAGAAGCAAGGAATCATTTTTCTCCGCATGGGATCGATTCGTGGATCCCGTGTAGTTACGGTCCGGTGGTCGATACGGCAGACGAATCGTCGTGAGACCGATTTGCGCGTTAATCGCGTGTCGTGTTGCGAGTCTGCCTTCTCTACGTCGATCCTTTTTACAACGTGTAAATTGTTTCCGTGATCGTACACGATTATTACAGAATCGCTCGTATATATAGGTCTCGTAAAAGTACCACTCAACTGTAATAAGGTCCTTAGTTTCTGTCAAAGTTTATTAAGTTAAACAGATACACTTACGTACGACAAAATAAAGTTCAATCGGATCGAATTATGGAATATACGTAAAATAGAAGCCGTAGAATTTCCAAACAGACGCAGAATAAAAATCTAATGAAATAGAATTTAACAGAATCTAATAGAATGGGATGGAATTTGCGTAGTTACGTCATTTCTAGGGATCTGCTATTTTTCTCGATTCGAACAGTTTAGTCCGCCTGGCCAGATCGTTGACTCTATCGTTAAAAGAAACGTTGGAAGCTTAATTGCTAGCTAAATCTTCGGTATACATATATGTTCGAAGACTAAAGTTTGAGCGGGCAAAAACCAAGCTAACGAAAGAAACGTTCTGTTCTTGAATTTTCCTAAACTTTCCGAATTTCCTCGTCTACTACTATTTCGCTTCGTCTTTTTTCTCATAGATCGAGATTTATTGTTATTATTACTCTTATTTGAAATTCAATCGTCGAACTTTGCAGATATCTGTGTACTTTCAGCTGTAAATTGGAACTCGGTCTATTTTATCGTTTGAACGAAGGATAATTCTTCAAAAATATAGATACGCAAACACACAGCTGGCAAGTTGTATTATAGAGAGTTAATTTGCGCGGATCGTGAATCTTCGATAGAAAATTCAGAAGGATAATTCTTTTGGCTACGTGGTATAATGTCGTGACGTTATATGATCCGACTCGAGTGTACTCCATTAGCGTGAATATCGCAACAGCAGCACCTCGTTAATTAATTTTATTCCGTAGACCTGTGCGCGATAAAACGTGTCCGCCGGATGCTTCTGTACGAAATGAGCAGACGCGAGAACACGACTACACGACTATATATAACTATACTGATCCTAGGAACGAAGGTCAAGCACGTTTGACCTTGCCATTGGATTCATTATTAATACCACCGTTGATGCAGCCACTGCAAATACGCGTTGCGTAATTCACACGCGCATATTCAGTTTATTCCACGCGTCTGCATTACAGTATGTTCGTAGTTACACGTGTAATTTTTCGTTGCTTTTACAGTTGTATAATCTTCTGCGTCGTTTCCCACTATGCGGTAATTTCGGATATTATTTCGAATTTGTGTAACGTTACAAGGCATCGAAGGTTAATAAATTGGTTCCATGATCGCGATACTTTCGAGCAAATTAATCGAACCGGTTCGTAATAAAATCGACGCTAGTCCGTGTTTGTGCATTTCCAGAAAAGCGAAAGAATATTTGAATATCTTTGATTCTTTTTAATTCTTTTTAATTCTTGTTCCGTATATTTCGATCCCTTTGAACAAAATATTCGTCGTGTTACATAATTTTTCTGAGCGTATCGGTAATTATGTAACAGAGGTGTGCGTGCGTGTGTGTGTGTGTGTGTGTGCGCGCGCGCGCGTATATATATCTAATTAAATCACCAAGATATCGAAAATGAGAAATTTTCCACGATGAGTCTTTCGATTATTAAAAGTTCGATCGTGGTGAGATTTATTTTGAAACGCGTAGAAAGATCTAACATCGTTGCTAATATTTCGTTTTGCATTTTCACAGCTGATATTATATTTCCAATATCGAACCTAGTCAGCGAAGGGGCTTTCGTTTTTCCACGTACCAATTTTCACCGAATCGCAGAGTGTACGTTCTATGGAATTCGTCTATCGAAATTGACACAAAAGAGAAAAAGAACAACGAAGGTAGCGTATCGTACTGTAACGTTCGGCTACGCTCGATAAAGCGCGTTTATGCCAATACATAAATAAACGAGCACTTTATTTGACTCGTGCTGTGACGATAAAAATCGTTAGCAGCTACAACGCTAAAATAAAACGTTGTTTCATGGCGCGAAACCATAAATAGAATACAATGAATTCACGATGCTGGAAATAACAGCTATTGTTACGGTATCGGAGAATCGTATAAATCCTACTACGAAAGCGTATATTTCTCACGTTTTCCAATAATAACCGCGTTTACCAACGAAAGATCGTTAATTAATCGCAAGAAGACGAAGGACTACCGTAAAATCGAACAACTTCGATTCTACGAGAAAATCGAATAATCCGATAAATCATACGAACGAAGTAAATATTCTTCGAGTTTTCTCTACGAGGAAATATTTACGCGCTTCCATCGGCAACCGTTTTTGTATTTTCCAATAATCAATCCAACGTTCCTCCAGCGAACATCGTCAATTAACTGTAAAGAAAGCAAACGATCGTGCAAATTCTGCGAACGAATCGAATAATCCAATAAATTTTACCAGCCAGAGTTGTGCGATTCGATAAATCTTACGGAAAAAGATAATTCTCTTCAAAATCGTTATATCAGTCCCTTTTCCAACGTTTCGTATCACGAAACAAGCATTTCGATATGAAATTTTCATATATATATATGTATATATATGTATAACATAAAAGTAACTTTCTAATCGTCAACTGGCGTAAGAGACAGAAAATGAGCAAAAATCAACTTATCGTACTTTTCACCTGTGATCAATTGCAAATACGTATTCTTCGTTATTATATTCACGGCAACGTGGATTCAATGTCGCGCTATTGTATTCTCCCCTCGTTTTAATTTTCACATCCGTGTCTCGTACGCGGAACACAATCGTCTAATTGTTCCACGACCTAGAACATCGTTTCCGAAGCCGACATACTTGTTGTTAAAGTCGCCGATTTCACCGCGCCATCGCAAAATTCATACGATCGTTTCTTGCCGTGTATCGTGAGACGTTTAGAGTTCGCGCAACGAGTTCGTTAAGTGTATCGCGAAACAGCTCGGCGCGAACCAACGATAATTAAAGTGGAAATTATTACGCGAACCGTGCATGACGTCCATTTCTGGACTAGGTTTCTCTCCTACGGGGCAATTGTTCGACGATTAGAAACGCCTGGCGAAACGAAGGTCGTAAAACTGGTCGAAGCGGCGATTAGATTAGCTGGTTAGCGAGCGAACCGGCACCCACGCGGCCCTTTGACTGATTTTCAATGATCACGACGCGTATAGAACGCTGGTCGCGTTGGAAATAATAATTCACCGTTTCGTTTCGCAACCAGTGTGGGTATATCGTAGAAAACAGCTTGATATGGTTATTTCATGGAACTGACGGTTTGCCGGATTCTACGGATAGTAATATTGAAATTGATATTCGATTCTCTTCGTTAGCCGATCGCGTTCATCGAATACTGCATTTACTATTAAGAAACGTGGCGAGCTTGTCGATGGAGATACGAAAGAATATTTTATTGAAAAGTTGAAGATATAACAAGTGTCGTTCGCAAAATTTGATGGATTGTTTGAACTGCTGATTATTCAATTTCTGCGTGATATTTTATCGATTTTTTCTCTTTGCAATTAAATATCTCTCTCGAATATTCTCTCTCTCTCTCTCTCTCTGCTCTTTTGAAAAGAGGCAATGAGTTCACAATGTTTGTAGGAGACGTATGATATTAGTTTAACATAATTAATATTTCTCTGTATAATTGGTATTTTTAAGCTTTTTTTTTTAAATATCCAGGAAGGTTACAAAAACAAAAATTTTTATTCCAACATCAAATGCAAAGATGGCTTTGGTATGGAACTGACAACATTTTGCATTTTAACGTTGCTCTTCTATGAAACTCGGGAAATACGGCTTATCGTATTTTTCATCCGTGACCTTCGATCTATTAGCAATTATCTTTTGCACGAACACTGGTCGTTCTCAACCAATGATAATATTCTGGTTTTTGGTACTGAATTTTTGAAATTTTCCATCGAACCGTATGCATCGGTGAAACGGTTGAGAATCACTATGCACAATGCGATAGAATATAGAGTGGAAGAATGGCGTTTCCAATGAAACTGATGCAAGTGTGACTCGTTGTATCGAGCAGACGGTTTATGAGCAGGCTTGAGGGAGAGATAGAGAGACAGAGAGAGAGAGGGGGAGAGAGAGAGAGGGAGAGAGAGAGAGAGAGAGAGAGAGAGAGAGAGAGAGAGAGAGCGGTGCTAATTGTGCACAACATTGATTTCAATGGAAAGTTTTTAGATTCGATGAAACATGGTCTTTGATTAATATCAGATTGTATGATAATTATTTTGAAATTAGGTATGCTTAAAAATGTACGAATAATTTTCGTAATTTACGAAGTGCGATATAATTTATAGATAGTAATGTGTGTCAGACTGTGTCGATAGTCTACATATATTATTTAGTGAAATGGGAAACGGCGAGTCCCTCCAGTTGGAAGAACTCGACACCGATGCAACTCTGATCTCCTGAGACTATGTAGAAACTTCCGATCCGTAGAACTGCAATCAACTACTTCCTACACCCTGGGAATCGTTACTATCGTACACGGAACGACGATTTGATTACGGATATGCAAATTTTTACTCATAAAAGTAGCGAGACTGGAATGAAAATGTGTCTTATGTTGTAAAGATTCTAATATGTATCTATTTTAATTTTAATATTTTATCTACAAGACTGGAGAAAAAGAATCGTCGTTTCAAGAAATCTGTAAGAATTAATTGTAAAAGGGATCTAGGATAAAAGTGTCATAATTACTAAAAAAAATTGTACTATATTTAACAGGAACGATATTGACATTTAGAATGGGACGATCTTAACCACTTGTTTTGTTATTTATTTATTTACGGAATACACGTAAATATTTGATCGGAGATCCTCGGAACCAGTGGGAATTATCTATAACGTAAAGGAAACAACATTTTTTCATCGTTACGTGATTGACTGTAATAATTTTCTACTGCAATTAGACTTTACAGTTCGCTGTTAAATAATTAGAAACCAGTCTATCTATAATACAATCGTAAATGAATTCTTACTAATCGTAGGAATTTTTTAAACAGACTCAAATAACATCAAGGAATTGAATTAAAAAACGAACGTTTCCTTAATTCCTTGGACAAATTGCGCGCCAGTAATGGCAATAATCGCCATAATTAACGATCAAAGTTTTCAATTCTCTTACAAATTATTTCCACGATAGTCGTTTGAATTTCCAAACTTAAGACGTTATACGTCTTTGGCGAGAAATTGGCTCGGCGGTTTACTTAAGTTCATTTGGAAATGACGGGCTTGATAATTAGTGGGAAAACGTAATCTGAACGTTTCTAACTTTCGTGGACTGGTGGTGGGTGGTGGTGGAGTGGACGACGAGATCTGGTCTTCGGGAACGTCGCCGAAGCGGAAAAGACGTTAATACGAATTGCGAGGAACGCGTGTTGAACGTTTCTTGCCCCAGTTACTCGATTTTTTCACACGTCGTGTGCGAATACGCGAACGCGAGTCACAATGCCGTGACAAATTGCATTTTTGTTCGCGCGCCCTGACGAGCTTACGATTTTCGAGAGGAAAGCGAACCAGGCCGCGAGCACACGAACCATTCGGCAATCTGACGCTATGTTCAACGTTTCGAAACATTCGCGCAAACTTGAGAATTAGTTCGCTTCTTCCAAGTTATCGATTCATATCGGCGTTATTTCGTAACAGAATTCCAAGTTGACAAATTGAATGGGTCGTTCGAAGTTCTCGAATGATCCTTGTTAGGTTCCTCCAGCATCTCGATCAGTTTTCAAGAAAATAGAGAAAGACAAAGATCTTACGTAACGTTTTATCCTTACTTGCCCGAATAGTTACTCTTTTCTTTGTTATTTTTTGTTCATCAAACTACTAATTGGAATTTATTTATCGAATTAATCATTTGGATATTTATTCAATTATTTCATTTAATTAAACGTAATTTAATCGATCGAACTAATGAATCGATGTTGAATGTCTGCGTGGAGTTTTGTTAATTTTGCTATACGATAAGAACGTTTCGTCGATGTATCTAGAATATTTGCAATATTTTTGCGTGATTGGTGATCCTAGCGAGATTAATACTGCTACGACACGAGGATCTTAGACAATTATTAGCGATTGTTTAATAACGAACAGCAACCGTGTCTTTCTATAATTTCCGTGTTGCATGTTCAGCACTTTAGACCTTTCTGACTAAATGTCAATAGAAATCTTATTTCACATTTTTACGTTATTCGTATAAAATCTAATAAAATTAATTTATAAAGACGTATGCGGCAATTTATTCCAAGTTTCTTATACCTTACCATGTTAAACGTCGAAACAATGTTGTAGGTCAAAGTTTTGCGAAAAGAAGACAAAGAAAACGGATAGAAAATAGAACGCTACGAGCCAATTTTCATTTAAAGTTATCAACGCTCCAGATTTACACCTCGATGAAACGCCTCGCTGTCACCTATCGTGTTCCTAAATGTAACACCGAATGATAACGCTAAAACCGTTCGCAAAATATTCGCGGGAACATGGCCTAATAAATTATCCATCCATCATTTTCTCGACTCGAACCGCACCCTGTCGTCCGCAATTTTTAATCCGCCACCATTCATCGGTCACGCAACGAAGCAATAACAGCGGAAACCATATTTCCTCCTGTGAAATATTATACGATACATCCTTCAAAATTCGACAGTATTAAACGCAATGTCCTCCTATCAATGATCTTTTATCAAGTGTGAAGCAATTACATTCTACCGAGTAGAAATTACATAAAAAATGATATAACAATACGCTTAAATTAGATTGAAAGGAATTAGATTAAAAAGAATATTCGAATAATTCGAAGCTTGACCATATCACACATGCTACTATATTACCTACTATACGTACCAAATTTCAAAATTCTTTACATAAATTAGATTTCCTTAAATTATAAATTCTATGAAAATAGGAATTTCTTCGTTTCAATATCAGAGCGCGCAATATTGAATTTTTCGTTAACCACGACAAAGTTGACCGGTACAGTTTCTACATGGTTTATGTCTCAATCGGCTTTCAAGAGAGGCGATCTCTAAATTTTAAAGGTTAGCGTATCACTGCACATTTTTCCCATTAAACGATAACATCGATTTCCATTCGACGACGCAGGATAGATTTTCCACTTGTGTTCTAGCAACTTCTGAAAGGAAGAAAATGAACATGGCAGAAGAAAAGCAAACGCACGCAGTGTATAGGTCAACTTTATGGGCCGTTTGAACGGCAAAACGAGCAACGCGAAATTGCGGTTTTCAATTGTCCGTGCTCTCCTCGAGATCGTCGTCGAGATCACGTTCTCGCGACTAGGAACGTCGCTCTGCCGCTCGTTATCCGTCTTTTTTCTCCTTCGCGGTCACGAGCTGCTCGAGTAGTTGCGTAATACTCGCGACCAGGAAGGATTTATCGGGTTGAAAATTTGTCGAGCTCGAACGAGTACGATAAAACCGATGACGAGTTGGATTTGTTATCGGTTTCGGAGACCGCGTCCTTTCCTCCCGTGTTTTGTGGTATCTACGTGCGTTAACCAGCTTGGACGCTGTGTCACTTATAGAGGGGGACCGTGGTAACGCTTCGGTGACTTTCTGATCAAAGAGAATCTTGGGTCGTTACGTCACAGAAACTGAGCACTCGTAGCTTCAACTTTGCGCGACAGTCGATCGTTGATGTTGAAACTAGAGTGAAAGAGAAGACGAAGATCGTAGTTGTTATCTGCGTTGTTCAGAATTATATGGTTGTGTTAAAAACTTGTAATATATTCTAAAAATGAGTATTACAATTGATAAATTACGCGAACATTTGGCAAACGTTTGTAGCAAACGACAAAGTTGCAAGTGTTAAGGAGTCATGGAAAAATCGAGTATTTGAGACTAGGATACGAAAGAAAGGTGTCTTCGAATAGTCTAATATCATTTTACCGAAGATTATCAAACGTGATTTTACTTTTGACTTTACAGCTGGATCGGCAGCCGAGAAAGGATACTTTGGTCCTTGGAGGCAATGCAAGCTTCTACTGTACGGTAGAGAAAGATGCGGCCAAGGAGTTTCCAGATTCCAGCCAGTGTGTGAGTTTATTCTAGATGTCATTACCTACCTTACCTCCCGTAGTCAAAATCATTTTTCAAAAAAAAAAAAAAAAAAGAAAAAAAACAGTCTGCCAACAAAACATAAAAATCCTGTTGCAAAAAGTCACAGAAGACATTACCCATAAAATACTTAAATAAGTCAAAGTGAAGTCTGCAAGACTGCGGAAACTTGGAAGTAATCTTTATCACGGAAATAATCCTTTTATCGAAGCAAATGGATCGTGGGAGATGACGAATCGAAAGTGACGTAAAGATTTTCTCTTTTTTCAGTGGCTGTGTGGGTGGCAGGATTAGCCGCTGCGGCCGCCTCTGCCCTTTTGGCGATCCTGGTCGGTCTCGCCGTGCTACAACTGGCGATGGCTTCCTCGGCGAAACGAGTTATTATTTCGTACAGCACTGCTCTGATAGGGAAAGTGGCTCTTGCCACATTGGCCAGTGAGTATTTCAAAGAATATAATCGTTCGAATTAATGCGCTAGTACCACCTATTGTTTACCGTTCAGTGCAATGGTTAGACCGTTATACGTATAACGTATTCAAAGTGCTCGTTGTAATATTTAACAAACAAAATGTATCTAGGTTCTATTTTTGAAATTATATTTATAAAAACATGTATTTGCATAGATATCCGTAGTCTAAGGATGTTTCGTATGCGCATGCTATACCTTTAATAAACTAGGTTTTATTCAGAAGACTAGGTAGAGACATACGTTTTTACTATTAATAGCTAATACAAAATTTTCTATAAGGAAAAATTCGATTCCGATAAGGTTAATTACGATCCGCTTGAAATTCCTCTTGATCATTTATGTCTGGTTAACATTCGCTATTGATAAATATCAGATAATCAGGTTGCAAGCAGGAAACTATCTTATGCAAGTTATCCGTAGATAACTCGTTTATAGTTGAGTTCCATCGAATAATTGATAATTGCGAAACTGGTCTTCGAAACGGGATTGTTTGAGCGAAGTAGGCGTGAATATTAATTAAGCGTGAAATGCACGATATAATTTAATGGCAAAAAAAGAGAAGCAACAAATGAAATTTGTTATTCGAGAATACTATAAATTGGAACGAAACAGTCGAATATATGGCATTGGGTAAATATTTCACTTTAATTGCAAACTGATTAGCACACGTGTCTGATACAGGCAGAACTTTATGACGGTCCGAATGGTATCGTGGAAAATATAAATGGAAATGAATTTTAAGATTTATTTTATTATGGAAATGTGCCTCGGTTTCGTTTTCTACTCGCCGCCCTCTTTGTTTAATATGACTTCTTTCATTTCTACCCCCGCAATTGCAATTAACGATATATTGATTACGTATTTGTATTTTTTATACATTTTAACGAGGTCGTATTACGCGTAGGGGAATTCGGTGCCTAGGCGATTCTTTAAATTGTTATAATTTACAAAATTGCGGAACACGTGGAAATCGTGGAGCGTAATTCAGGCGGAGAAGTCCTTTTGCATCAGACAGTGTCGGAGAGTTTTGCAATAGGCTGACCACGGTAGGATTACCAGTCACTTGTCTACTTACTGGCCTACTTACCCTTAGACGAAGAATCGAATATCTGCGGTGGATCTTGTTGCTGTAAAGTGATACGCGTTAAACTCATAGATCGTGCAGTCGATCGCGTTTAACGAATGAATTTTTCCCCTTCGGTCGATGTTGCCTCTTCAACAAAAAATAATTATTTGCTTGCCGAGTTATACAAATATCTAGATACGTATTATGTAGAGATATATTTGCTGTTTACACGAAAACCGTAGAGTACGAATATTTTTGTTCCAGCTTCCTTGGCAATCGTAGCAGCGAGTCTGTTTGCCCTACAAACCGATGACAGAGCTAGCAGCTTCGTTATCACGAGGGGAGAAGCGTTTTATATGCAGGTAAGCTTGCGAATTCTGTTTCTAAGTCTTTTTCCGTGCGTCTACAACCAGTCCACGTACCAGATTTTGTTGAAAAAATGTATTTTTAAATTTCCTGAAGAGAAATGGTCGAATATTTTAACAAGAGGTATTTGTCAGAGAAGTGCTTAAATTACAAGATAAAGCTCTCGCGTGTATTCGCGTTATTCGAGCTTCGAGCCAGTATTATCTGTATAAGAGCTTTGATCTAATGCCTTCAACTCTGCTTTTACTACGTTTACTACATATATGTAAATATATAGATTTTAATTCCAGCTTATATTTTTCTATGGAAATAATCTCATTTGTTATCCTCTATCCTTATCTCGTTTCCATTACACTAAATTACTCTATGCAATCAATTCTACTTTAACTATCGACTCTTAGTCGTACACAGAGATGATTAGAATCGAAGAGATACGATGGAGATAAATACATATATGCGTATAGCTATTATATAAATATTTATGGAAGTTTATATTCTTACGAATACTTCGGTTGCGATTGTTTATTTCGTATTTTTTCAACTATATCAAAATTAAATTTTCCACTCATTTGCACACATTCTTAATAATGAAAAACACAAGATCTAAAACCAGCCAGTGTAATAAGAAGTTTGATCATTCGATTACTTCAATTCACTGACACAGCTGCTTTAATTCTCAGATTCCTTCGTTCTCCTTCGATTAAGTTCCTTCAGCTTTTTCTCCAAAATTTCCTCTCCGCTATTCGAATCTCCGTTTCGTTCGCGCTGATAAATCAGCCTGAAACTTTCACCAGCGTAATTTTCCTCGAGACCGATTAACTCGTCCATCGAGCTAGTTTCCTTCAGGATCCTTCTCATTAGTATAGTACACTTAACGAGGGAAACTACCGACCGCTGCTGTGTTGCTCCGCGATATTTCGATGGAGCGCGTTGCCTCTTCGTCGAAACCTGTTGCTCCTATCCGAAAGGAAGTGAAACCGTTGCACGTTCACCCGTCGAGCAACTAGGCTCTCGTTGTCTCGATGGTGGAGCATCATTTATCGTTACGATTTCCTCACGAAGCCACTCGAGGACAGATGTCGCGACTCTGTGGACAGATCAGCCTTGATCCCGTGGCTTTTCCGAGCAAGTGCTGCCTTGTACTTACGCGTGACAAAGCTGATCTTAGTTTTTGTAAGTGTTCGCTATGTTATATCGAAGCAGACGTGTGCCGCAGGATATTTTAGTATTTCGTATATGGCAGGGGAACTAGTTATTGAAATATTGCGATGAAACACGAGCGACAGCTTGGCGTTTAATATTAAGAGAGGGTTCTTGGATTTGTTAAAGTAATTGCATTTACACAGGGTGGTCTGTAACTGCCAGCATAATAGGACACAGAGTGTGATTCTACGCGACGAAAATAAGGCGACGCTTCGTTTCCGAGAAAATCGCGTGTGAAACTTTATCAAGTCTGCTTAAAGTTGGCCAAGTGCAGACTAGGTAAAATAAAATTCTTCCTATTATTTTCAAGAAAATAAAGTTTGAAGATACGAAACGTTTTAAATTTATTTTTCTCGAAAAGAAAGCCTTTTATCAAGAATCGTATTTTTTTTTTTTTTTACTTATCTACCGCATGTCTTACTTATCTTCGCATGTATGTCGATTATCTACTCTCGTTCAGTCTGGAATTAGCAAAAAGCTTAAGCGTATTTGACAAATTTTCAAGCTCGATTTTCTCGGAAACGAAACGTCATACGAAAAAATTCGATTTCGCATTTTCATCGTATTTTTCCACGTAGAATCAGCCAATTGCGCCACCAGTTACGGATTATCTTGAATATTACATACGGAACCTGTTGTACAGAGACAATTGACAAAACAGTCACTTTTGCACTACGATATCTTGTCTCTGAGGAAAAATAATAGAAACGTTAGTTGCTTGAAATTTCGAATTTTCCAGAATATAAATCCGTTTCTGTGCCGTCGTTTGATCATAATTTGCAGAATTTGTTTGAAAATTACGTCATTAATTGATTCGTAGACTCATTAACGATAACGTAAAGACCGATAGCCTTTTTATTTGTAGGTAGAAAACTGCCGTGGTTTATCGACGTTAGAACGAACCTGGTACGAATTTGCATGTAGCGTAATGATGTCGACTTGTAGAAATATTGCGGTTATTGGAACACCGCAAGAGATAAGGATGATGACGACGATACGCCTCGGCTATCCATCGGTATATCGTAACATCGTACCGTTGCGTCGAATTTCTCTTTGGCTGCAGCCAAGTTATTAGAACAGTAATCAATGGAATGACAAATGTATTTAGGTAGGAAATTCCGACTTCTTTTCACCGTTTTCCACGGTACGCTTAAGTAAGTCTTGAAGTGACATTTGAAACGGTCGGCGTATATAATTTTACGAAAGAAAGTTCTAGAGAAACTTACGGTGATTCCTTACTTTCGTGTTTAAATGTACTAGCTACGTTATATTTTGAAAGCAAAAGACTGTGTTGAAAACGTGTTATTTGGAAAATATAATTTTTTATAGAAAAATGAATAGTAGATAAATTGGATATCAGTTATCGCAACATTTTTGTTTCGCTTTATTTTTCCGATACAAGATAAAAGATAAGAGATAAAAGATAAGAAAGAGGAACGTGCGCTCCTCCAAATAATTTTACAGCTATTTATCAGTGACCTCGTTTTCGAAACAAATCTTTTAAATTCGAACGACGTCGTTGCAAATATCAAAGTTGCCGATCGATCGATCGATCGATCGTTCGTCGCTCGAAAGTCTCTAAAAATCTACATGCAAGAATCGGAAACAGCGTCACTTAACAAGATTACGTAATATCACACTGACGTGATCATTGTTTCCGACGACGTATCGCAATTAGACACTCGTTAACCATTATCGTTCTTCTTGGCTCAACTGGAATTATACTTATCGCAGTACATTTACTATCTAGCTGTGTGCATTGAATAATTTCCACGTTAAATCCAATTAACGCGCGACCGATTTTCTATCTGGTGGATCGAATCGATGCCACAGAAATCGATCGTTCTACCGATAATCGTACGGCATGTTTCAAATACACGTATCATATCGAAATAAATGTATGTACATACGTAATATGTGTACCGTACGCAGATTCCAAACGAAGTGTGAAACGTATACGCGAGTCGCGCACGATCGAGGAATTAAATACTTAAAGGCCACCTGATCAGAAACAGCTCGCAGGTGTTTCGTTAAGCCCCCCGCAGGGGCTTAGTTAGTATGTGTCAGAGCACCCACGACTGTTGGACACTTTAAAAACAATGAGACGACATTGGCGGACCCTCAGTGAACGTTTTGGCGCGGATCGTTTGCCAGCAACGTGCGTCCCCGTTCCTTCGTTTTACCATACAACTTTTCCACGATCGTGTACTCGGCCTACGAACTTTACCAGTGATTTCTGTTCCCGTTTCCTCCTTGGGATTATTTTTTTGTTTCTGTTTTTAACCACAGACAAATCGCAGTCATGTTTTATTGACCGAGCTGTTGTTCGACGCGTAGAATAGCGTTTCTGTCGATCAGTTCTCCGAATGTCGACAAACTTCCAGCGAGTGTTCGCCGTGTTAATCCGTTAATCGAAATTCGATAGACAAGCGGTAGATAATATGGTGATTTTAGGGATTCTTTTTTTATTTTTCGTTATTAACAGGCTATTAACGAACGCTGTGCATCAAGCGTATGTAAAATAATTTTCAAGGAACGAGATCGCGATTCGCAGCAGCCTCATCGCAAAAACGTAAAGCGTTTCGTAAGGATTGTTGTGTTTCATAGCGAAAGTTGTTAAACAGGTTGCCATTCGGTAGCCAGATACGATGAAACACGAGATCGAGACGCGTTATCTATCGATACTGTTGCACGATTGATCAGTGATACGGGTCGCGTGATCGGTGGACGTTAACCTTAAGGCGAACATCTTCTTCGATCTACGTTCACCGATTGATTCAAAGACTGTGTAAAATTTCTAATTACGACGACGATGATGATGTATCGCTTCGAAATCGCTTCGTCGAACCTTTGAAAACTTCTTCTAAAGAAACTTACCCGGTTCAATCTATAGAAGATATTTCTATTATAAAAGAAGTTCTTGATTCTTCGATCAAAAGAATGGAAATGGAAGGCAGAATGGAGCGAAAGTCGAGAATGAAGAGTTACGAATGTTAAAGGACATCGAACCGTCATATTCGTGAATATAAAACTGTGCTGTGTGAAACGTACGAAGTTTTTTATGAAATACGCTTTATCCGTGTTACGTGACGATCGCCACACGGCTGTACTATAGTACTGGATGCAAGATGATGATGGAAAAGAAGAGACGCAGCCTTCTGAGAGAGGCCAAGGACGAGATCGAGCTGGACAAAATGAACAAACAGAAACAGGGCAAGGTGAAATCAAGCCGCGATTTATAACGATGTAAAGTTAAGCCATGGGGATTTCACATTCGCCGGAAGTGCGTTTCGTATTCTACGATCGTCGAGATTCCATAGTTTGACCTTTTTTTTTTTTTATAGCTTTTTTGTGAGATATAAGAGACGTCTATTTTTTTGTCCGTGACATTGGTAGAAAATGAGATTAAGCTTTTTTGTCGGAGAAAACGAAAGATACCAAATCGTATTGGAAGAATTATCGTAATCGGTAATAGCTGTAGGTTTGTGTCGTTCGTCGAATTAGATAATTTGTGAAAAGATTGATATTCAGGAAGTTAGGAAAAATTGAAAAGTTTCGTATTCGTATAAAATCGATACTTTATCGAATAATACCGCGAGTAATTTGCCAATCGTTCTTTTAAGGAATTTGCTTGTTTCAATCGTGAGTTTGTCGAAGCATTTCTTTCGGACTTTGGAAATATTGGAGATCCCGCCATAAAAACGTTTTGCGAGGAGGAAAATAAAACGAAAAGAAAGATAATAGAATAAAAATAATAGCAGTGGAGTCGATCGGATGGAATTGAAGGTTCGAGTTAAGACGCCCCACATCTTTCACCTCTGTTTCATTGAAAGATACGATCTAATGTTAATCTAATCTATAGAAAACCGAGTAGTTCCTTTATATTACAATAATAATATACACAATAATGGTATACATTTTTGCCTCGAATTGATACGTTCGATCTTTTCCTTTCATCGAATATTCCATACGCGAAATATAATAAAATACATCGACTGTTGAAAACGTTATATACTTTTCAGATAAACATCGAAAGGCTCGACAGAATTATTTAACGCGTATCGCATCAATGAAAATTGTACTTTTCTCAATAAGAAAAGAATAAATTTGAAAATGTGGTAAAATTAGCATATAAATGTTTTTTAACGCTCGAAGAAGAAATATGATATTTTATTCTTGACGCCAATAACAACGCCGTTTCCAACCTTTCACGTGAACTTAACAAAAGAAAATCAGAGTTTGTATGGTAAAGTATCTCGTTCGTTGGTGAATGCAGCTTGAATGTAAAGAGGCAGAGGGTCTACCCTTGTTTTATCGAGCGGAGAAAAACTGGCGAGGAAACGAAAATCTTTCCCTTGCGAGGGAAGAAATAATCGTTAGGAAATCTTTTTTGCAATCTCGCTTCCGAGCATGTCACTTCTTTTACGAAACGAGCAATTCTCTTAGACGCTTAAAGAATAATTCTGTCGCGTCAATTCGATAAATAGAATAAAGTAGACTATAAAGTATACGCCAGCGATTGTATTGAAAAATAAATTCGTATTAAGTTCGTGATTCACATTCGAATATCAAATATTTTATTAAAATAAAGTACAGGTTTCCTAGGATCTCGAGGAAGCACGTACAAAGTCTAAAATCCCGTTGCTAGCACTCCCTAATACCGTGGCTTTATTTCACCAGCTTGATCTCTGTAGTCTCATCCTGCGTACAAGATTCAACCGTGCTTCGACATTTTTTCATTCTGACCTTAATGAATGACAGTGGTACGCGTGGGCTGATAAATAAATCCCAGAGGGAGCAGCGTTTGTTAATCAAATTGTCACCGGACCGTATATTTGGTTTTCCCGTTTTCTCTTTCCTTTTGCTCGGCCGCGGGTCGACACGGCGGAAAGACAGAACGGAAGCTAAAGAAACAACGGTGAATCGATTGTTGCGCTGAAACAATGGCTTCCCTGCGTCTTTTCTACGTCTTAATTAAATCCCCTGTTTTCTTCCACCTTTCCTATGTTCTTTCCGCGTTCCCACCCTCCTCCTCCGTTCTTTTTCCTGCGTTCAATGATCGAGCGTATTTCGCAACAAGAGACAACAACATCGGTTGGTTACGTGAAAACGAACTGTTTGACGCGCCGAAAACAGGCATTTCGTATAGAACAATATGGACGAACCTTACAGGTTCTAGAACAATGGGAACGTATGACGCGTCCAGGTGGACGAATTAACGTACCACTGTTGCGATAACTTTTTTTTTTTTTTATTAACATGGAGGGAATCGGAGGATATTGATGCAATTAATGAATTAGAACATTTTAGTAATGGTAAATTTTGGCCCAACAACGTCCAAATATTAATTGTACGTCGTGGATAGAAAGAAGTTTTTTCTTGCGATTAATGAAATATCTCTTAGTGTTTTTCCTCGGTAATATATATCCTGGCACGATGTCAGCGTTCTGATAATTTTTGTTTACAAAAGTCCGTTTTCAAAAGTAAAAAAGGTCACTTATATTTTTCTGAATAATTTATATAAAAATAAACTATGCCAGAGGGAATGTGTTTTAAAGTATTATATGCAATTCAGCCTTGTCTGTTCGTGATAATCGTTAATTTATTGGTATTCTTCTGACAAAAGGTCGATGATTATGCGGCTTAGAATTGTCCACGATAACGAACTCGCTTCATCGATAATGAGCGTGCATGATCGATGCTCCATCGGACTGCAAACTTTCGGTACGATAATTGCGAGTATTTGCGTTAATCGTTGCACGTCGTATTTATCGCGTGCTTTTCACGTTCCAACGCTCTTCTGGTTTCATCGAAAGATTTATCAAGAATTATCGGGGCACGAGCAACCGTGTATTTATCCGATGTACCGAAGTTTAATTTTTTTTGGGGGGGGGGGGGAAAATAATTTTACGGTGAATCGGCTACGGGACAGGAAACTTATGCTCGCTTTATAAATTCTCTCGATCTATTAATCACCTTTGTAAATTCTCGCGATCTATTTTCCTAAGAGAAAATGAAATTTTGTCTTAGATCGTTTCGTAAGAATCGTGACAATTTTGGTCTCCGTAACCGTAAATTCGAATGATGCAAGATATATATATTCACGATAAAATTATGTTTAAAGTCAAGAAATAATTTATCGAATCGATCGTTCAGATATACATAGTTGGTTTGAAACTTTCATCGACCAAAGGATATGAAACTTACTGTTACAGTTGGCTGCTATCGCTTTGAACTTTGGCGTGCTGGTCACCGCAGTATATGAAGGTATTTATGCTCGACGAGGCGGTGATCCGACGAAGATTAGGGTTGTCGGTGATCCTCGTGCAGCTACCATAAATAATCCTGGCTACCGGGAACATCAACCCACGAATGGTAAGTTCGCTAGACACGTGATCCCTGTTTAATTAGTAAACTGCTCTGCTTAATTCATTTTTTTTTTTTTCTGATTCCGTCTAAATCTAAAATTGTAACGATCAACCGTACAATAGTGCGGAAGCACTAAACGGACGTGAACCGCGAGCCTATTTGTAGAAAAATAATGCGCAAAATACCGAATATTCTTTCTCCTGCGTTTGTTCGCGTTTGAAGGTCACGTTTCTAAAACCTCTGTCACGATCGTATCGTCGCGAGCAGCAATTCGTGAGGAGCAATAATACTTCGTAACAAAGGACCAAGTATTACAAAATGTACGGAGCGCGTGTATGGCATGGCAAAATGAAGTCGATCGAATTTTGGTATTCGTTTTTGTGCGAATGATACGCGAAGAAGTTGAGTAATTTGCTTATTCGTGTCGAAGGGAATCGGCAGATGCGGTAAGTAATGCGAGCAATTTGACACGATTTCAAAATTCTTGGAAGCTCGTGGATATTGCATTGTAGAATTGGAAATTTTCGTTAGGCTCGTAAGTCATCGATATATCGAGTCGCAGACATTTTTTTTAACATCGACTCGTATGGAAACTTCCCACCGACGAATTTACAAGCTTCGATATTAAATTCCGGAATTAAATAATGTTGAAATATTAAATTTCACGGTATCGAATGATAGATTACTATTCGTTTCGATTTATGGTTAATTAATTAATTGAACTCAAATTCAACCTCTATATGATATCGCGAAGAGCGTCGGTAATTTAGTTACACGATGCCCCAGGGATATGATGCTACGATACTAAATACATTTACATGCCTGTAGTTTTGCGTCTCCTCGTTCGTCTCCTTAATTTCTGTTCCACGCTTCGCTTAAATTTCACATCACAAAATTAGAATTCCTATCGCGTATTAAAAAGAAATCTGTTTGAGGTAGCGCAGCAAGCGACATTCGTCCATTTATTACTTTTATATCGCATTCGATATACGCTTGTCATAAGTTTTTTCCCACCTGCGATATTACTCGATTTTCTACGGAACAAAGAGAAAGCTGCTGGCTGTCAGCTCGAAGGTAAAGCTTTTCCCTCGTCGGAATATCATTAATGCGGTTAACGAGGCAACGTATCCATTTAGTTCCTAATAGCTTCGCTTCGGTGCACGATTTCGAACGGGTTACGCTCAAGGTTACGCGTCAACCAAACGAAACGGTACATTTTCTACCTGATTTCCATGAATATTTCAGTATTTCAGTCAAATTAAACGTATCGCTCGTACATTGCAATTTTGAACCACCTATTACATTTCCTGTATCATCGAAGATAAAACGAGAACAGGATTTTTCTCTTGAAAGGCACTCGAGTTGTAGAAAGGTTTTACAAAATGAGCAAAAACTTGCAAGCAAACGAACCGATGTTTCAGTTCCCTTTTTAAACGTTTCTAAAGAGGGTTTCTCGAGCAAGATAAGCTTTAAACATCTTCGCGCGATGCTTGATCTGCTTGAATCGAGCGAAGACGGTTCTTCGGGTTGCCCGCTTGTGCGAGAACGTTGCTGCGTGGCTGAAAGTCGAAGGACCCTCGCCTAACGGCCGATGGAAACTCAATATGCCCGAGAAATGTGTTCGGATGTGAAACGCGGTGAAACGTGACGGGAAGTGAAGGTGAAGGGAGCAAATAGAGAGATCGTACGCCAGGGATCGGAGAAGTAAAAAATAACGGGGGAGAACTTGCGAACTTGGAAAACTCGCGAAGAAAAGGGACAACGAGCGAAGTTGCGGACACACAAGTAGGAAGGAAGCGCGAGTGACAGAAGGAAAACTAAGTGCCAAAGAAACGGATAATCAGACGCGAGGAGGAATTTGCTCGTATCTCAAGTAAAAAGATAGTGATTAAAATTTAGGGGGAGGAATCTTCTTTTTACAAGATATTTCACAAATTAAACGAATGCCACTGCAATTTATGAATTTTGTATACATCTCGATCTGCCTCCCGTTTCGACCATCAAAATGATTCGTAACGTTTCACAGCATGTTCCCCGGCATGAAATTCCCGGCATTTCCATATTCACTCTCGATTTGGCAACTTTTTATCGATAGAAAAATGCGATGGAATCGGAAATAATACGATAAGGTTAAAGTACGTAAATGAGAAATTACAGTTGCTTCTTTGCGTGTGTGCGATGTTAGAAGCGCTTAGAAAAATTAGAAAAATTAGAAAAAAAGAAAAAAAGAAAAAAAAGAAAGAGAAAAGATATCGAAGGCCATAGAAGAAAGGATGAGCACGGAGTCGAGTGGAAAGAGGCGATGTAAAAATTTTTTCCCGAATAGCTTCGCGTTTGGATGACACATAGAGTGGAAATTCAGCCGAGTGCTCATCGCGCTCGATCGTGCCTCGTGGTGAATTAAAACGTCTCGATGAATTTCCACGTAGCGAGAGTGCAGGTGCGCTTAAATATTACTGCCGCGTACGTGGATGCATGCGTGAAACGTGACACGCGTGTTCATCGAATTGCAACGTGCGCGATTTTTCATAGATTTCGATTTGTGCTTTTTCGCGAAAAACTGTCTCTTTCTTTTTTTTCTTTTTTGTTCTTTTTGTTCTTGTGTATTTTCGATCGATCGAAGATTACGAAGCTCGTCAATTATATAGTTGGTTACTCGTAGCATAGCATAGCATAGCATAGAATAGCATATATAAGAAGCGTTTTACGAAGAGTATTATTTATAGGGGTCTATTCGTCTGGTGTTTAAAAGATGATAGCCAAGATTCTACCTTAATGAGAAATTCCAGAACTAGCGGTTGTTATACGCTGTTCCGGCTGCTTTATGCAATTATTTTGTTCTGTAGCTGGAAATTATCGTGTAATGAGTAATTACTCTTATAAATGATATTAAACGTTCTTACGTTCCTATTAACTACGATTTCTTAGCAAACAGATTCAAAGAAGCCCTGTAATTGCAAGAGTTTTCGCGACTATAAATTTTCTAATTATTACCGAATACCATCGAGAGACTATCTATTTCAGTCAACGATCGTGCAATCTTACGATATCGTTTAAACGATTAAATTTGTTTATAAATGGTTGTACATGAAAATATATTATTGTATAAAATGATTATATATAGGTTGTCCGAAAAGAGTCCTTCTTTCGCAAACGTGTTTTTTACAACAGTGCACCTTCGTACAAACGTGAAACCAAGTCTGTGAAATGTCGCGATGTTTATGTTTCAACGGAACAAAATGGATCGTACGTAATTGGAGAAAATAATACAAAAGAGAAAACGTTGTGCGTTTATTATTTCCTCATAAAACGATAGAAACATTTCGGACAACCTAATAGCGTTTATCGATAACGATTATTTTTTATTTATTAAAGTTTCACGTGCCTCGATTAAAGTTAAATCGTGGAATTTAATTCAATGTACTCGAATAGTTGGGAAACCCGTTGGCCACCTCGGCGGACGATCAATGTCTAAACTTTTTTTCCTATTATCGTAGAGTAAAAGGTTGTGGCACTGTCCACTGTTACACACACACACACACACACACACACACACACACAATTATCCGTTTTATAGTTCTTGTTTGCTGTTTTTAACTTTTACGACGGTTAGTTTCTTCGGTTAATTAGTCGAAATTTATAATCCAGTTTGTTTTCAATTAAACGAGTTTAACGTATAAAATGGTACATCCGATGTCGAGATTATTGTCGCTATCTTCCTAATTCCAGCCAGGTTTCAGGTTCAGAATAAAAATAAAATTAATCAAATTACGTCTTAATAGTTCCAATTTACGATTGTAAACTACATTTTGATATATTCTATCGTGTAATGTAATATATGTATATCGTAACACACGCTAAGTCGTTGCAAACGAAATGTGTCGTTACTAGAAAAAATAGTAGACTATCTCATTAACGCCATTAACCACGACGTTTACGCAAACTCGTATTTTCACCATCGCGACTAAATAAATGGAAGCTAAATAGAAATTTATTTCGCTCGCCTAACAGTACAATACGTATCTACTTTATTCAAATAGAGAAACATAAATTATCGACAGGTTTTTTACGCGATTTCACACAAGTGTACTAATCTAATAATATAGTTACATGGCATAGATATAGCGTAGGTATATCGTATATAAAATAGTAGGAAACTTTTGTATTCTAAATAAATGAAAATGTATATTTGGTGTTTCGAATTTCAGGCGGCAGCATCTCGATGACCGACGCTAGTGGCAAGCCTTATGTAGGCGGAGCCGGAAACGGTTCGATGGCGTCGGTAGCAACTTCCGGAAGCGTGACAAGCACGGCTTCGCCGCTTCGAAGCTCGCTGAAGAAGCCAAAGCCGCTCGGTATCCACAATCCTGGTTTTTCGGCGCACAGTCCGACTCTGTCGAGGAACGGCTCGCAGAAAAAAGTGCGAATTCAGACGCACTCTACCGAGGTTTAAACAAGGTTTCCGCGAAGACGAAAGCGTCGATGATGTTTGTTCTCGCGCGGGTCTACTCGCGGCCGATTTCGTCGAAGAAGCATTCCGATGCGAAACGAAAGTTCAATGCGAGGCAACGAAGCTCGACGAAGTTCTTTATCGCGAAAGCGGAGAAACAGTCCGCCGATTCTTTCTGGTATTAACTTTATTTAGGCACTCGTAAAAAGCGTCGCGATACTTATCGGCGAACTTTCTTCGTTGCTTTAGTAGCGGGTCTTTCAGAACTTAACTTAACTTAACTGTCAGAAAATAATATTGTAACCCTCTATAGTGCGAAAATGTTGATTTGTTTATGGAAAAGCAAATAATCGGGACAATTTTTCAAACCATATTTCAATGCGAACAGAGAGTGATCGTTCGACTATAGATGTTTCTTCAATTTTTTATATCCTTTTCGAGGCAACGGGAGAAAACAGAATTCACGTTTGATTTATGCGCCAGATATTATTATAACGAGCAACTCTACTATAATTGTCTTGTACAGTGGTGTGTTATGTTCCGTTTATTCTGTACATTTAAATTTCGCCTGGATGAATAATCGTGCGCAGTCCACTGTAACAATAAGAATTTATTAGAAATTATACAGCGACGAAATGTAAATTAATATGTACATATGTAATTTTCAACCGTGATAATATAGAGGGTTGATAGATTTTTCTCTTTACGATACCTTCGAAACGCGGATGTCCTCGATAATTGCTCGGTCGGTTGGTTTCGTTACTCCAGTACTTCCGACGATGCGACGACGCTCTATCGAGGTGAATCGAAAAGACTTTCTCGCGATCTTGGACTATAAAGTTGCAACTGAAAGACCCAGATAGCGTTATCGCGTGATCGAAGGACGACCGCGAGGACGTAGGAAATAAACCCTGTTGAAAGCCTGTTGTCGAGGGAATCGCAGAGGGAAATCGCTTCGACTACGATCTCTGATGGCGTTGCTACGTTTTCGAGAACGTTGGAACCTTCGGCTCGAGGCGCCAAGCGTCTGACGTCGACCGATATTTACGGTAGACGCGACGATACCGATTCAAAGGTGGAGCTTATGATCCACCCCCGCAACGATTTCGTCGTCGATTTACTCGATAAGAAACTTTCAACGATTCCGTAAGAGTTTCGGTTCTCGTTCGTTCTCTTCTTTCGTCGAGTGGCGCTCGTTAAGACGCGAAAATCGTAATTTATCGAAGAGTATTTTCTACTTCTTTTTTTTTTTTTTTGTTGTATTTTATTTCGTTCGAAACTGATATTAAATCGAAAGATGTAAGGCGTTTAAAGATGTCCACGTTTCGAGAAGGAGGATGCCGATGGATTCGGTGAGCTCGATCAGGCGAGGATCGAGAAAACCAGCCAGTCGTGTTCGCTGAGATTACGATTTAAGTTCCCAGCGGTTCCAACCGCGAACAAGCAGAAATTAACCCTTTGCGGTCTGGTTGCTTCGTGCAGTAAGCTTACTCGTGGTCCGGCCACGTTTCAGAATCGTATCGATTACTTGCACGAGCAAATTTTTCCAAAGTACTGTGCGAAGCAGATGTTGCATGAAAATATCGCTCTTATGTCCTTCTCCGTTTTGAAAATATTTCAAACGTTTTAAGTCGAGCCTATACTACGTATTCGAGTGGTGTTTAAAAATTCTCAGCTATCTACTTCTTCGTTGAAATGTCTTTTTTTTTTTTTTTTAGCATCTTTCCATTTTTCAAGGTACATCGAAATATTCGAAGTTATTTCGTTGGTTAAGCTATTAAACGTAAAGTTGTTAAAGTTATACAGTCTGTTGTAAAATAACGAGTACGTGGTTGAAATTGGTTAAAGAAAGGCAAAGACAGGACAATAAAAATGCTAGATAGGACGTTTTAATTAAAAAAAAAAAAAAAAAAGGAGTAGTTCGATTAAAACCACTACCATTTAACTACCACGCTGATTCAACCAAATAGAAATTATTTAAATTTTTGTGTAACATCGATTCGAAAATTTCTACTCAGCACCGTTTACGAAAAACACGACGAGAGTTTAGCGTAAACTTTCAGCTGTCCGGCAAATACTCCGGGATCACGATATCGTCCCACATCGTGTCCAGTACACGCGTTTTGGCCGCGAATGGTTAACAGAATTTGATCGAATCGATCGATAAACCGTATCAAACATGCGCATTTAACGTTCTACTAGCAACTTGTAATTGTTTAATCGAGATTGGCGCGTCGCTAAATGACAAGCACACAACGTCGAAGCGAAAATCAAGTGGCTCGACCATGACCGATATCCGGGATACGTGCGTTCGGGTATTTGGCGAAGAGATTTAATTATCCATTTACAGATAGAACTTAATTAAATCTAGTAACGAGTCTAGTTGATACGAGACGAATCGTCGATTGTGATTTAAAAAACTGAAGAACGATACTAATTTTTCATAACTATCGTCGTTCGATTTACGTCACGGTTGGAACAGCGATAATGCTATGGGTATTACGTCGTAAAGTGATGGTAAGGAGAGAATTGAAGCCGATCGTTAACTATCGTATTTTAAGCTAGCCAGATCGAAACTAAGCCCAGGATATGGCGTACAATTAAAGTATAAGATTAAATTCGCGAATCGACCGACGTGTTATTACCGAAACGTACCAATCGATCGACGTTCAACGATCTTTTCTAGTTACATGGCTTTTCCTGGTTGCCTTTCTTTGAGCATTCTTCGTCTTCGATTATCGAAATTATACTCACGTGTGAGATATTTCACTTGGATTTCTACCAAGTATTTACCGTACGGATATGGGACGTTTAACGAAATTAAAATTTCATCGTTCTAAAATCTGTTTCTTGAACGTTCGGGCTAATTTTCTATATCTTCTATCGAGCTAGTACCCTGGAATTACGTCTGTTTTTACGTTTATTCGCGCGTCTAAAGGAAATCCCATACGTACAATTTTTCCTTCGCGTATCCCGCAGAAATAAGGTGCAGAAGTTTCTTGCATCGAATATAAAACGCGATGAAATGGCATTCGAGATAGCTTACGGGCACACATTTTCTTCCTGTTCTTGAATTTTTACTCGAACGATCGTATCTCTCGCGATCGAGAGAAGCAGCACGATGAACGAGAGAGAACCTGCTGTATTCGCTAGATTTGTGGAAAAAAGAGAGGAGGAAACGGTCAAATGGCGCGTTCCAGTAACAACACGTAGTCGCGTCCGTCTTGGAAGTCGCAGGATACGTGATATGTTTTTCTACCTTTTTCTCTCTTTTTCTTCTCCCTCTCCTTTCTCTCCCTATGTTTCCCTTTATTTTTCGTTTTTTAATCTAACACCTTTCTCTTTTTCCTGTACGCTCCTTGTTCGTCGCATTGTAGTTTCGACTCGACGTTTCTTCGTTCGAGCAACGAAGTATAAATAAAATACTTATTGCGTCGCATCCGTCCAGCCCTACGTAGGCAGCTAGCCGTAAAACGGCAAGAATTATATATATATATATATACAAATATAAATATACAAATATATTTATATTTTTTAGCGATTGTTTTAATATATATATATATATATATATATATATATATACACACACACAAATATGCAGAAGAAATTTATATATAAATATAAATATATATATATATAAATATATTGTATGTTGCGCAGTGTACTCGATTGTTTCTGCTCGTGTCATTAGTCTCGAACAGGAGAACACGTTTTACTCGTTAGAAATTATTATTATTATTAATATTATTTTTTATTGCCGTTACTGTTGGTATCGTGACACTGTTTCCCTTTTTGTTTAAAAGAAGTCGTTTTCATGCTTCTTTCGCCGATGATTCCGGAGCTATTTATGATTTGTATGCGAAGTCGACAGGCGAGTCTTTACTGTATATCTTTTTCTTTGTAATTCGTTTTCTTCCGCCTTTCTTTTTACGTGTAGAACTGTGTGTGAATAGTTGTTGACGCTTATTTATTTGTATCGAATGAAATTCGATCGAAATTAATTTTCCGATCATTCCTATATGAATTTTACGAGTTATTTTTCTGCCCCCCTTTTTTTTCTTTATCTTTTTTTTTTTTTTGTTTGAAAGATTATTTTATTATGCTATTGGTAAATTATGAGTTTAATCGTTCTACGGTTAAACTGTACTTTTTTCTTAGTATCTTTCTTCCCTTTTTAACGTAGAGAGTGATTACGTCGATATTATGTCGAGCGAAATACTCAACGATGCACCTACGCTGATTTTTATCGTTGATGTGATTTATCGAAACGAATCGCACGAACCGAGCGCGTTTATAGGACCTAAGCAAGAATTATTTCGACATCCGTGAATTAAACGATAAAAAGAAGCTCTACCTTACCGAATCCAGAATTTCTCGATCTTACGTATCTTTCAGTGGTATATATATCCTTAAATGATCGACGTTATAGTCGTAAAGAAGTATTAATCCTTTCGTTCGTGGAAACAGTTTCTCCTTTATTCGAAAATATTTCATCACCCGCGTGTTCAATGTTGAGGTTTCAAAGAAGTGAGAGCCACTGTCGTCTGATAAATCGTTGAAATTGTTAAAAAATAAAAGCGCAAGAAACGAATAAAATCGCGCGCGCAAAAAAAAAAGTTAAAGAATAAAAATTAATAAAAGAGAAAAAAAAGTTTCTCTGGATTTCGAAAAAGCGCTTGTGCGATTCTAACTGTACCTTTCAAAAACATCATAAGAGAAGACAGAGTGAGATGGAAACGCAGTTACGAGCGAGTAACAAACGTAATTAGAATTATAAAAAAATCCGTGTTTTCACTTTTTGCACATTTTGCTACCCATTAAAGCGAGTACGATCGCCTTATATCGCGAAGTTTGTGCGTCTCGATGAATTTTCTAACGACCAGTATGATGCTGTTTGAATCGTGCGAGGACTGTATGCGAGAAAATCGATAATAAAGGAATTTCTATGATTCACGATTACCTGAAACTCCTCTTTCTTGCGGTTCGTCCGTTCGAACAAATCGCACGATCACAAATATCGAACGTTGAACGTAATGTTTGTGAAATCCTGATCCCAGTTATTTTCTATTTTTAATACCGTAATACCGGCGTGAAGCTATTAGTAGCTTATATAGGAAGCTGTATAATAGCTATACGGCAAGTAAGTAATAACAGAGGAAACTGGAATACAAGGTACTCGAGATAGTAAAAAAATTAACCTTCGTTTATTAGCTTACAGACTGAAAATGAAAACTTAAACGACGAACAACAGCGTCTTTCGGGCCACGCGTCCCTCACGGCAGTACACGAATTCTTTCGAGGCAACGAAGTCTCGCGAACGAAGAGCGATTTAAAAAAGAAAGACGAAAAGAACCGAGAGAATCTCCCGGCGAGAAAAAGGAAGGAATAGAAAACAGAGAGAAAGAAACGAAGAGACGAAATTCGTTGGTTTAGCTGGTCTGGCTCGTCATCGCTAGATCACGAACCACCGGTTCGATTAGGTACTTGTAATAACTATACAAAAATAATACGTCTACGATCGACGAACCACGTCTCGACAGAGCAACGCCGTGTCGTTCGTCGCGTCAAAACCGACAACGATGTTCAGCCGATCCAGAGAGATAGAATGGCCCGACACGAGTTCGAGGGACTCGAGGCTGGTCTTCTTTCTTTCATTTTGGTTCGTCGAGGATTGCGTGGCATCGTGCACGCGATAACATTGTGGCTTTCGCGCAAATTATCCACGAAAGCTCGAGGGAAATCCCTCCATCTTGAATAGTAAAAATAATTTACAAATCGCTACTAACGTGTCGCTACTACATCAGAATGTTACGTTCGTAGATACAAGATCAACGTTCCATTTTCTTCTTTCTTTTCCGTATAAATTAACCGCAAGGTAGAACATCCTCCCGTTTCATTTGTTCGTTACACGCGATTAATCTCGTCGAGAGAACGAGAAAACTGGTAAAACGAGATAAAAGAAAGATCAAGGGAGATAGAGAGTGTAGAGAGAGGGGTCGTGCGTTTCGTCACGGAGATCTTTGCGAGCGCGAGGACGGTAGTCTAGGAACCAATAGACACCCCACGATACGTCGATCACACTTTCGAAGCGAGAAACGTGTCGAGGAACACTTTGCCAGGCCACGCCTGATCGGCAGTGACTATATTGTTTCTTCTTTTTTCTTTTTCTTTTTTCTTTTTTTCTTTCGCGGACACTTTTGACGATCGAATCGTATACTCGGTCCGGACCTGCTCCGGTTTCTTTTCAAAGTCACTCGTAGTTTATCCGGCGGCACGATTCAAATTTCATCGCGTAGAAATATATAATTCAGCTGGATACGATCAAAGCGTAATTTACTTGTACGTTGCTCGAATAAAACTGGTTCTTTATAATCGTTAGATAGCTTAAATTAAACACCTTATCGTTTAGGGGAATACTCGGGAATTTGAATACGTTAAGGCACAACGTTTCGTTGGAATATAATCCATCGGAAGCTATATTCAAAATATTATTCAAGCAACGTGCAACGAAGGTGTTTCGTTGTTTGAGTTCCTCCTCGTAACACGCTTCAACATAGGAAGATCTGTACGAGTGCGCAAACTGTTCCATCTTGTTGTCGTCATTTAACGTATTTCACCATGGCTGACTAAACATTGAATTTTCTAATTCGGTCTTTTTACGTGTCATACCTAAGTGCAAGCTTAGGTACGCTCTGAAGCGAGTAATCAAGTAGGTCGCGCACTCGTACAAACTTCCTCGCCGAATCTTCGATTGTCGTAATACGAAACGGCCTTTTCTCGATTTAAAATCAACGCGAAACTTTGATCGTGCGCTTAACTTTTAATGGAACTGTCTCGAAACGTGTTCTAACGGAAAAAGGTTCATCGAGATCCTTCGACGTTCGATTCGATCGCCCACAGTGATATTCAGAGGTATCCCTCCCTGTCCTTGGGCGCGCTGGAAATCAGTTCCCGTCGTTTCCAGACCGGCTGTGCTCTAGTTCTTTGATTCTGCGTGCCAGCCGCCGAAGACGAAGCGGACATCGTCACCGATGGCAAGGATGAAACTGTAGCCGTGTTTTTCCCCGCCAACGTATCGGAATCGGGGATGTGACGAGTTTGATGCCTAGAGTCCGTGTAACGTCTCTTCGTGTATTTCTTGCTCTCGGAGGACGTTGAAGAGCCGGTCTTACCCTGCTGCGACATCGAGATGCCTGCATCTGGTCTGGAGATGTGCAACATCCTCTCGATGTCAGCGGTCTTCGACCTGAAGAACGAACAAATAATTAAATTCTTCTCGAAGAATTTCTCATTGACATTCGGTAATGCAATAATATATGAAAAATGCTGAAATTAAGCGAAATTAACCGAGTTAAAAGAACGATCGTGATTCGTGCCTGATCAAAGTTTCACTGCGACTATTTTTATCGTATTGCAAGATTCCAGATAGAACCAATTTCCAGGAACTCGTTCCGAACCACTTATCGAATAAAAATTATATTTTGATAATTCTATATAATAATATATATAAGTATGTATGTATGTAAATAACGAAACCCGATAACGAAAAAACGATGGATAGAACGAACGAATGAACCGCGACAAGAAACGCGAATAACCTAACAACGACCTAATACCGTGATTACAAGGTGAATGCACCAGGAGTGCATTGCACTAGATTCGAGGGGGGGTGAACGAACTGTCCCAGATGTTCCACGCGAATACCAGAACAGTATAGCTCGAATCATCCGGCCAATTCCTGTCAGCTACACACGGAAGCCAGCATAGTTTAGAGGAGCAGGATTCTCACCTCAAAACCGCACCACCGATGCTGGTGATGCTGGGTGTGTACGGGGCCGCGGTGCTCCTCGACGTTTCCTGACTGCTGCTCGACCTGGTCACTTGACGTAACTCGCTCGAGGTGGTGAACGACACCCTTTGGAGGACGGCCTGCTGATCGGGGATGTAGGAGACAGCGGTGACCGCACTGTCAGGGCTGGCAGGTGGCGATGACGCCCACGACGGAGGAGAACTTGGAACCTGATCGCCCGATAACGTGGCGGAGGAACCGACGGCGCTGTCGCTTCCGTGTCTTCCACCTGGTGATAAATAATTTTATGGAAATATATGGAAATTCGTGAGTATTGCGCTGGAGAGGAAAACGAAAGAGGCGGTAGATATTCGATGGTAGATATTTCGATCAAGGAATAAGAAATTAGTTGTGCGTATTTATGGATTGTAGGGTTAGTAAAATTTTCGGAATTTCAGAGTTTCGGTTGGTATGTTCGTTGGTTTGCTTCTGACAGAATGGCTTTCCTCTTATTAGCGAGTTTCTTAAGTTCGGAGAAAAGATATTTTGCCCGTTCGGTGTATTCGTTTTCATTGCGAATATTATTTTTCGAACTCTCGAAGAGATATTGTTTGGTCGAGATCGGTTGTTACGATGTCGTTCGTTGTCTCGAAAGACCGATTCGACAAGCAAAGAGAAGGATATTCCGACAACGCAAGAACGAACGATACAACTGATTTTAATAGCTCGGATTTAACGTAGAACGTTCCACGTACTGCGGCAGAATTCAGAAAGGTCATACCTTCGCTGCAACCGGAAATCGATCGCTGCCTCTGCCTTCTTGGCGGTGCACTGGGTTGCTTAGGAGTTTCCTCGATGTAAGGAATGTCCGGATCGTCGAGGTTCAATGTGAACGCTCCAGACATCGGTATGGTAAGACTGGCGGTGATTACCATGGGCGAGGATTTTCTTCGTGGATCGGCTGGATCTTCGCTGGATCCACTGTCCACGCTATTGCTCCTGCCTTCCTCTTTTCGTCGGCTTCCAGGCCTCTTTGGCCGTCTCGGCCTTGGACCTATATCGCCGCCCACGCCGGCTGTTTGGTGCAGACACTGTTCCCTAGTCCACATCTTTAACAATCAAAATTGGCCCAGTTTTCTTTTATACGGAACGTTATTTTCATACCATTTTTATTGAGAATATTAATCGTCGTTTCCTTAGAACTAATCGTTCGAACGTTCAACGATGATAAATATATCTTAACCCGTTAAAGATCGATGTTGCGTTAACGCAACATTTCATTTGCAATTGTTTTCGATTGTGCGCGTTATCAAGTCCTGTTTTTTCACATTGTTTTTCACATTGTCACTGTGAAAGGATGTTTCGCGGATTCGTTTGTATTCCTTGTCTCGTCGTTATTTTCTTCCTTTCTAAGATCTATAATTTTACAACGTTTAAAGAAACTTGGTGCTTGGTCCTTAATTAGGTTAAGGATGAATTTTGTAGTTATACCCGAGAACGAACATGAATCTTATTTGTACACACCGGATGATATGATTTAATTAATACAGCGTTTACTGGCAAAACATAACGCGTTATTATTAGAGGATTATCAGATGAATTTTTATAGAGACAAAATAGAATTATCTAAACGCTTTGTAGTACACTCGGTACTTTAGATTACGATAGTAAGGTTAAACGTATTAAAAATCTACGAATACAATTGTTTATGCAATACAAATGTTATAATTTTAACATCGTCGCTTATCAACGAACCCAATGGTGTCATTAACGAGTGCAACATCCACTACCAACCTAACGACTCTCGTGTCAACGTCTAAGTTAACGCGTTAAAGCAGGAAAGCGTTCTTTGTTTCTTGCATGACAGAAGAAACTTAACCGACGGTAACGAGAGAAAATGAAACGAAAAGCAAAAAACACAGTGAAACAGGAAGGTTTAAAAGGAAACTACTCGACAGACCGAGAAGAAGAAGAAGAAGAAGAAGAGGAAGAAGAAGAAGAAGAAGAGCAGAAGGAAAACGGGGAAATAAAAATGTCCAAGGTGTGGAAGAAGATTAGCCCCTGTGAAGTCGAGCCATATCTTTCCTCGATCTCGAAAATGTTCCGAAGGCGAAGACGTCAGAGTAATACCGCGAAATGGTCGAGGGATATCTCGTTCGATCTGGATCAGTTACCTTTCTGGTAGACGTGGTCGTGCCGGCCGTGGTCGTCGTCGACGTCGTCAGCGTCTCCTCGAGCGAGAAGGTTTCGGCTTCGCTGCACGGGTCCGCCTCGTCTCCGCATTGCCTGCGAAAAATCGTACGAAACACGCTGTCAGCTTTTCCTACGCGACTCGCCGACTGACATCATACGCGAGAACTTCGTTGGCTTTGTGCCACCAAGTCTCGCAAGTTGAATTAAAAATCGTGGAAAAGACGGAGCGCTCGAGTGTCTTTGGCAGAAAGATAAATAACGATTAGAATATTCACGATCGCCTGTTTAACTGCATAAAGGACGAAGAATGGCGCGTTTGTCTCCAATGTAAATTTAACGCAACATCAGTTACGAATGTGAAATATAAAATTGTAATCGACGATAGAGAAATTTAACGAAAAGGAGAATTTCGATCTAATAAGAATTTACCGCTTATATCGGAACCGTTATATTACTGTTTTGTATTAAGTTTCGTACAGCCAAGATTGAAGAGTGACGATGGAATTTTAAGATAAAGTCAAGTATAATTTTGCGATAGTTGCGTAAAAAATAGCAACACATGATGCTAAATTCTTGTTACTTTAGTTCGGTTTTATACGAAGTAGCGCTTGTTACGCAGAATCGTGAAAATCGAATCGTCAGCATTTCCTTAAGCATCTATTTGGAAGATCGAAGAGAGAAGGGACGTTGACGCGATCGAGGATTAAAGATAGAAAATGGCCATATAAGTTACTCACTCTTCGGCACGTCGAGAAAGGGCGAGATCCAAATCGGCCGGATGGGTGTCCATCATGTGCAAGTAAACCTCGTCCAGAAGAGCGGCTGGCACCTTAAATAACGTCGCGGCGTGTTCCAAAAGAGTTCTGACCACGTTTATCACGTCTATCCTCTCTTCCGCCCTTTCCGCGGACACTTCCGACCTTTGTCCAGGTTTCACGCAATGAAGAATATTTGGGGCGAATACCTTATGGAAGAAAATTCAAGAAAATTCGTGAGAGGCTTTGAGAAAATCTGAGAGATTAAACGTGTCTATGCGAATCGCTACGGTGATTCGTTAGGAGTTCGCTACAGCTGCTTTCTAAACGTTTCCGAATGCATCGTTTAAAAGCGTATCGCATTTAAAACGCGAAAAGAAATTCCCATTTGAGAATCATCTTTTTCCACCACGTGGATCTCTTTGAAATTCAATTGTTTTCTTTTCTTTTTCTTTTTTTCCTTTTCTTTTACGATCCCTAAATAAGCGACCAAAGATCGATAAAAAGATTCGACGAAACGCGTGTTGTGTAAATTCGCTTTAGAAATCGCTGCTATAAAAGTGGAGAAGCTTCGCGAGTGGCGATAACGATCCCCTACGAAGATCTAGAAGAGCGAAACGTAAAAGATATTTAGAAAATGGCACCGACGAACCTCGAGTTCGAAGCTAATGTCGAACGAGATGTCGATTTTTCCACTCGTTCGACTAGAAACATGAAACGTCCTATCATCCATCTCTACCCCCTGTGCTACGCGTCTTTTCCCCTTCGTCCTTTTCTTTTTCGTTAAAATCTCGCGGTAAATGGAAGATGAGAATCCTTTCGATCGGATTCGCGATAAGAGGAGGATAAGCGAATGACACTCACCGTGGCCAAGTTGGTCGTGTCCATCTTGTTGCCCGGTATCCACTCGCCTGTCTTGTTCTTTTGATCTTCGCTGTTAGCCGCCACCACGCTGAGAAAACTCAAAAGTGCCCAGAGCGTCTCACGGTTCGGCGTAGGCAGCAGCTGAACGAGATGCTGAAGTGCCTCTTGTTGAAGTCGCCTGTTCCGGATCTCTGCGGGGAACGAGCGGTTCTCTTTCAGTCCGCGTGGACAACTGGTGCGTCGATGTCGCGAAGGGAAAATGTATCGACGAACAGGGATGGAAACGAAAGACGAATCGAACGCAAGCTCTTAACTCTTTCACCCCCTACAAACACTATCTGTGCAGCGGAATTGACCGAAGACTTTTTGCTACGTATAATAATTAGTTTGTACATTTATGTGGAAGAAACAGCTCTGGAATGTATAAAATACGTGTATTCGTAGTTGTTGTAATATTTAATCGGATTAATCTTCCATTCCAGTTTCCATTTCTTGTTTGTAAAAGTTGTGCTCGTAAAAGCAATTCCGTCGATAAAAAAATTTAGTCGAATATTTGGAATATAATGTTTTCATTCCACGACGAATATTTTGCCTGAGACTTGTTTACAGGTTTGATAGGATCGACGATCGTCGAGTCGAAAATTCGGACAATGTTTCGGCTGACAGTACTGAGAATTTCATCGTATATCGATCGTATATAACGGAAGTACGTAAGAAAAATCTTGGAATTGTTCTTTCCGCGAAGAGATTGAAAGAGTTTAAGGAAATTTTCAGATACGTTTGTCCTTACTTTGTGTATGGACGAAGGCTTGGTAGAGATCTCTGCAGAGCAAAGGGTCCGGAAGATCACGAAAAAACTCCTTCAGAAGGGCTGCTACATCGTGAGGACATTGATCGGGTCCGATTTTTGTCTCGCGACCACAATCGAAGTCTTCTCGTAACTGCGGGAACAAAGAATATAACACGCTTTTGTAACGCGTAAAATGTGCAAACGTGTCAAACGTTTTCTTAATAGTTGTGCTTTAAACTTAATGTAAAATTAAGGATATGCTTCGATATCTGCGACGTAAAAGAATCTATATGGTAAGAACCTCGTTGATTAAATATGGGACACTCGATTTCAATTTACCGATCTAGACGCAATTTAATCGCATGTGATACAATTGGCGATGCGATTACACGTTTCGTGTTACGAGAAATAAATAAACGGAAGGACATTTAACATCGTCCAACACTCACCTGTCTCACTCTCTTCTTGGAAGGTGAGACCCGGAAGATACCGAGCGTCCGAAGACCCGTGGTTTCCAGGTGCCTGATACACTGTCTGACTATGCTTGGAACCAGGTCCCATTCCCCTGGTGGGCCTCCTCCGCCGCTATCGCTCAGCTCGAGCACCCCGGAGTCGCTTCCGGTCAGAGCTCCGCCTTTCGACGACAACGACTCGTTCGAACCACCCTGAAACAATTTCATTTCTCCGAAGATCTGTGTTGCATCGGCGAATAGCAGAATCCGACCGTTCCAAGAATATGAAACGTTCTCTAAATGTCTCTTTTTTTCCCCTGATATATATTTATACTATCGGGCTATCGGGAAGCGAACGCAAGCGACGGCAAGCGTCGCGACGCCGCAAAAAATAAATCTGAGAAAATAACGTACGCGGGTTTTCATGCACTTTGTGGGAAATTTAAAGACGCAGAAATGCGAAGAACAATGTTTCGACTATTTAAAGCAGAGTCGAAGGAATAAAAGAAAACTCCTTAGCGTAAAAATAGAAATTCGCGTACGAATTCGTAATGCGATCGTTGGCTTTCGCTACTTTTCAGACTGGAAAATTGATCGTACGATCTTCGCGCTGTCCACCGATCGTCATTTAGTCGCGACTAAAATTGCATAAACGCTGGATCGATCCACGTGTCCGATGATAACCGTTTAGCGTTCTTAATGGACGATCGATCATCGTGTTCGTCGGTCTGCTGTGACGGAAAAGCGTTGGAAATTTAGGGAAATCTTAATTAACCAGGGGCTAAAATTATCGCTCTCTGATCTTGCTTCTATTCGCGTCTCGGATCTGTGACGTCACGCGGCTCGGGATACGCGTGACGTCGACGAGGAAAGTGCAACGTTGCGTCATTCCCGGATCGCTTTAAATCGATCAATCGGGCTACTTAAGCACGTGGCGTTTTCATCGAGTCATCGGCCAAACGTCCCGACCGCGAACTGTTATCAATAAGACGCACATGTTCCGTGATTCGATACGACGTTTCGTTGAAAAGCGAAATCAAGCGAAAAATTGTATCGACTTACCGATATCGGTCGTCAACTCGGTTATCTCGCTATTTCCGGCCATTTCGTTCGCCATTCATATCTTTTTATCGATAATTGCTTCTATAGAAATTAAATATTGTTCGTATATCGTTCGTATCGTTCGTAAATCGTATATCTTTAATTAAATTTTACACTGAATAAAATCACAAAACGTGTTATTGTTCGCTTGTATCTCTTTCTTTTTCGCTAATTATATAAACTATCGTATTATATCGTAGAATTTGAACGAAGCATCGGCGAATTTGAAATAGAAATTAATAACGAATTTTAGAATGTTTATCGAGACGTTAACGAAGAAAATAGTCATCGTTGAGGAGAAAATTCAAAGTGGACGTAAAGGAAGAAACGATACATCTTCGCGTGCCATTTAAAGCAGCGACGGGCAACGATACAGGTAAAATGGATAAAACGACGTGTGAATTCGTTCAACGGTACGCGTCAACAGACCGAACTCTGACTCATCTTTTTACTAATATACACAAATCGGATATATATTCGATCGAGTAGCGGAAGTCGAGGGTGGCATTGTCGAAGTTGGCGCCACGATAAATCAATGCTATTTCCACAATGTGTGAACGAGGGCTCTCTATTTTGCCTGTCGATCGACTATTTTTAGAAAATGCTAAGAAATTTCACACTGGAACGCCCTAGCTCTCCTGTCTATCCCGAGAAACAACGCTAAAATTACTCGCGATTTACTAAAATTAACAGCGATATTTATCTCCGACTCTTAGAGGCTCCTATCGAGAATTTAAAAGTAATGAAGTCAAACAATGCCACCGATTCAATCATCAATCGGTATTAAATAAACAAGAGGAATATTATTGTTTACACTGGTTACGAATGTCACGGTATTACTGCATGGTAATATTACAACGAAATTAAGTTAAAGTTTACACGGGGCGAAGGTTCGTTCGTGATAGTCTTTAATAACGATTGATATCGAAATAGGTATCGATCTCGAAATACTTCTACGCAAGTTTTTTCCTCGAAAATCAAATCTTATCGAGGATTTCTGTTTCTTCTGATTTTCCTTCTATTTTCATGTTCTAGAAGCGTGCATGATCCAACAACTTGCGAACTATCTCGGACCAATAGCTACGGATCGATGCGTAACATCGGAAACTTGCAGAAAAAGGGGATTCACGTGGTAGATTTAGTTTCTGACTCGTAACCGGCGGAATTTCTCTTCGCGTTGGAAAAATTCCGCCCACGAACAGAATGCGTCACGAACGAGCTCGCGAGCTCGTAAGGGACCCTCAATTATGTATTAACATTCCGAACGGATCGCACCAATTTTCTTGCTGCCAATAATTCGAGTTACTTTCTATATACATCCGTATAAAACAGTTGACGCATTGGATTTCGATTTACTGCCATTGCTATTAATTGCGGTAAGAATGTTAGTTTACTGCTCTTTTGTATGTGTGTACTTATCGTGTGTTTTAACGTAATAAGAGACAAGTCCGAGTTCTTCGAGTGTTCGGTACGTTTCCCTCTATACTAGTCTATGCTACTATACTAATTTTCCATCTTTCAAATAGCATCTTTTTACAGGGTGTGTAGAATTTGTTATATTCTATAGAATTATATCTATTTCAAAATTACGTTTATTTTTTTCTTTTTTTTCTTTTTTTTTACAGAAAGTGGTAATTAACGCTGGAATTGTCGATCGCTAAAATATAGAATTTATAGAAAAGAAACGAAAATGGAAAGATCGACGAAAGAATATTCGTGTACGTATACCACGCGAAGCGTGGCATTGAAATTCTGAAAAATACGCTGTTCGAGATTTATAAAATTTCCACGAGGAAGTTGCAATTGACCATTTTGATCATTCCGATAGTCTTGCCGTTAAAACACGAGCCATTATTATTTGAAACTTTCTACTTTTCGAATAACGAGAAAATCACTACGACTGACTGGTAAATCGTTCTCGCGGGACGACAAAGTATCGAACGAAGATGACAGATTGACGTTGGAGCCGAGCAGACGCGACGAGATAAATTGATATGGAAGAGAAGAAGGCTGGAACAAAAGGCGCGCGTGGCTAAAATAAATTCTCGGACGTGAACAAATCATCCCGCTGAGCCGCTATAAACCGAATAATCAATACGCAAAAACGTAAACGCACGAAAATTAGATCGGATCGTGTAAATCAAGAAGCGCGGCTGGAGTCTTCGACTTTCTTAAAATAACGCCTGAACGTTCGAGTTCTTTGCGTGGAGAACGTATGAAAAAAAGAAAAAAAACCGAAGAGAAGAAGAAGAAGAAGAAGTAGGAGAAGAAGAAGAAGAAGAAGAAGGAGAAGATTCGTGTTCATCGACCAGGTGGCGCCGGTACTTCTCAAATCAAAACATTTACTTCCTGTCACGATGAAGATAAGTAGTTTCTCAAAAGAAAAGAAAAAAAAGAAGGAAAAAGAAAATAGTTTTGACATGCATGCATTGCGATAGACAAGCATAGAGAAAATGTCTGAATCTGCTTTATTGATAACGTAGCAACGCAAAAGTTACGAGGTAACCGTTTATCTGCATTTTTTAAACGTCACTTATGATTTCATGAACGAATAATAGTTTCTCTTCGATTCGAACATTTCGTAACGCCTAATGTATACGTATAGATTATTGTTCTCGGAAGAATCGAATTTGTTTTCGCAAAAATAATGTAACAATCGTTCGTATCGATGTGGTATAAATAGTGCTGAAACCTTAGAAGTGAAATTACATTTTCTAAAATACGTCGATCAATAGGTAATTAAAAATTCTCTGTAGGAATAAATAAATTTTTTCTTTAAATCGCTGTTTATTTGAAATTTACTTGAACTAAAAGATAAGACAATTGAAATAAATAAAGGAAGAAACAAATTCACTTAAATGCCAGTTGTTTTATTCGCACTAGTGTTGTATTTTGTCATTTTCAAGCGTATACGATACATCTTGAGACAATTTCCAAGCGCGATCCTAGTTTTCTTTCGCACGTTTCACAAAAAAAGGTGGGACTGAAAGAATGTCAAGTGGAGCTCGACAAAGGAGCTGCCGAGATAAAAACCGATGTCGAGTCACAGCCGACGTACGAGTGCAAAGGGTTGAACGAAGTATCGTAACAGTGACACAAAAACCTACAACAAAACACTCGTACGTTTAACAAATTTTTACGCAGTTTTCCTCGCACAATGTTGATTCCTTACATTGCATAAATTTATATGCATAGATCACGGAGCGGAACAGGGAACGGGCATCGTCGAAACTTTCTATCGATCGCTGCGTCGCTCGATCTATCTTTTTTTCCACCCTTCGTTTTCCAAATTTCACGCGATCTAGATCGATCGTCTCGACCCAGAAACGTTGAATGGTAACGTCACAGGGTCGCCTATTGGCATTTAATTGCACGAAACCGTTAGCTTAAATCCGGTAAGAGAATCTGGCAACGAATATGTTGCCTCGTCCGTCTCGACCGTCTCGACCGTCTCGACCGTCTCGACCGTCTCGACCGTCTCGGCCGTCGTACACACCACAGAATATAGAATAAGCGGCTGTAAGCCGGCGTCGCGGCGCGTCGTTCTGACGTATCCATCAAAAAATAACCACTTGCGGTCCGTCGTTCGAACGTCTGGCCCCTGACTCGCATAGTGGCCATCGATAAACGCTCTCGTCGTGATCCGCGGACACTGACGCAATCGATGACGACGTTTACGATCGCATTCACGATCCGTCACGCGACGCTGCCTCCTCGAGCCCCTCCGCCGTGTTCTCTCGTCGTTTTCATAAAGCATCCGTCGAACGATCAACCGATGCAACCGATACACGAGTTACAAGTGGAACGGGTGTACGTCGCCATTCCGATACTTCGATAGTCGTTCTTCTGCTTCTGTACGTTTTATTTACGCGATGTTGCACAGGTCGAGATATTACGACTTGGCGTGAATTTTAACTCTTTCGCAGCGTAGCACGTTGCGTTTTAAATGGGCGATTTAAATGACATCGTACGATCGAAAATCGTAGCGACGCGGACTAAGATTTTCAGAATTTACATCGCGTCTCTGGACTTGGCAAACTAAATTAATAAGATCATTTATTGCCTGTAAGAAATTGTAAATACGCATCCTTTATCCGTATTCAATGGGAAAAGTATGAAAATCGAAATTAATAATATAAATGACGTAAATGGGATGGATGGATTCTCTGTGCGTCCGTTTCTCGCTCGTTCCTTCGAATTTACGTTTGCAATTTCCGCGACAACGATTATGGCAAGTCGTAGTTCGACGATTTGCATATTCATTTACGTGTAATTTCTCGCCAACGCCACGATCGAGTAAACTACTTGGCGTGATCGATTAATCTATCCACTTCGAGACACTTTGCTCGAGAAACGCAGAATAAGAAGAAAAAATAGGAGGGAACGAGTAGAATATAGAAACGTGGCTATTCGCGTTTATCGCGTCTATTTTTACGGTAACTGTATTCTCGCATTGAGAGACACTGAAATTTCTATCGGCTACGTTGAGAACGCGTTCCGCGTGCAGATTAGTTCACGTCAATCTAAAACAGGTGACTCGGATTTCTATTGGCGCGTGGGCGTGCTCCTCTATCGTGTTCTCGCCTCTTCGACCGACCAGTCATCGAGAAAACCGAGTAAAATTCCTGATTGTGTATTCGTGCTAGCCATTCTCAACGATCTACTTGCGTTTCGTGCGTGTAATTTTGGTTTGTACGATTCGACAGTCCCCATCTGCCAAAATAAACGCCACATTGTTGCCGGCTATCGCGATAAAATATAATACATCGCAGGCATAATTTCCTTTTCCAAGTGTTCCACGATATCTGTCGCTGATTTCGCCGTAGAAATCCTCTTAACGTCGGAAATAGTAGCGCGAGTACTTGTGCGGAAAGATCGCTGACAGAATCGATCGATTAGCGATCGACACGCTTGGCTGACTGGATACGATCTTATACTACTGCAGCAACGACATTCTCGTTGTACACAGCGAGATATCAAATGGAATATGTTCTAGGAAAGGAAGACGATTGTTTTAGCATCGAATACGCTGTTCTAAGGAGTCGATGCTTTCTATTTTCTTTAGAACTAATCGCAAAAAATATTTTTAATTAATCAAATGGAATTCGAATGAAATTAATGAAATGCGGAAACGGTCGATCGAATAAATTCCACGTACTCGGTGATGTATATAACTCCGATTGGAAGATTAGATAAATCTCTCCAAGTATACAAGTATATAAGCATACTGCTGCCAAGCGATATTTAATAAAAATTTGCTATAAAGATACAAATAGAAAAAAGGTGTAAAGGATAAAAGCAAGAAAAATTCTTCGACCTTTAACTCTTCCGAACACCGATATTCTTCGAACTCGTATCGCTACATTATTGCGCGATAATCGGCTTGTCGGTTGACACGCCTGTGACGGATGAGAAACGAACGTATCTTGCTTATACTTACCTCGTCGGTCTTAGCCGCGACAGTGGGTTCGATGAGGCTCGTGAAGCTCGTCCTGCTACCGTGTCTGCTGCTCCTCGACAAACAACCAACGTCCGAGACCTCACCAGCGGCGATTCTAGCGATTCTATCGTTCTCCAAACACTGTGACAACGGTATACCAAATACTAGGCCAGCCGACGACTCTGAAATAAAATACGGAAGAGTAAAATACGTCGTGGATGTTGTCAATCGTCGAACGATTCTTCCTGCGTTATGCAAGAGACGAACAGTGCCGGTACTCGAAGAAACAAACGATGCACGCGAGATGGAAGAAACAGAACCGACTATCGGTGACGTGTTCGTAGATCGTTAAACTTTGGCTAAAGAGAAGGCGGACAAACGATATTCGCGCGAAAGCGATTAATTTGCAAATGGAAAATCAGACGTGTCGCGCTTTCTTAGACGATAGTTTTAGTCGGTTCGTTCGTTCGTTTATTTTTTATTTCGAATCGCTTCCATCGACCGACCAAAAAGGAGATTCGTTCTGTTCTACGATCCGTGGTGGTCAGCCGCGTCCCATTCGCGTAAACACGGCTTATTTATTCGTGCGCGAACTGTTCGTGCGATTCATAGGAAATTGTGTTCGAACGCTTGCTACCGAGACTACTGTAAATAGTTGCTTTTCGTGCGGTTCTTTTCAATTTAAACTTTTCAGTGTAAACGAACGTAACTGGCCATCAAAATTGCTCTGTATATTTGTTAAATATTACAGTTTAGAATATTACGCTTCTTTATTTCCCGATATACTAGAGGAAAACTACGCAGTGAGAGACGACTTTTTGTACGTATACCAAAGCAATTCGTAGCGTGGATGCAAGTGGAAAAGTGAAATTTGAAAATTCGCGTAGTCTCTGGTCACCTCTGACGACGCGAACGTTCGATGATATTCCGGCTGGCCATGAATGCTTCGGCCGCTTTATTTTCGCCGCTAAACCGCCCGTTTATTCGGCTAAGTTCGCGGAAACGCGCCGTGCCACCTTTCGAATTTCATCTTTTTACTGCTTAATTGCTTGCCGTCGCTTGCCAAATACACACGCGCGACTAACGATCATCGTCTTTTTTTTAAGGTGCTCGATTCCTCCTATTCCTGTTCCTGGAAGACTTTACTTGTTCTGGAAGACTCGTGTTCTTGATTTCTCTTTGCTTTATAGGAGAGCAATTGCGCACGTTGATACGCTAGCGATCGATTGCTACGGAGAAACGCAACAGAAATGTAATATTAAAAAGGGAAAAACGTTAAAAGTCGCAAGTTGAGATTTAAATTGAAAAGAATGCTTATAGATTATTACAAGATAATTATAATTATGATTATTAAAACGCTTTGAATTCGAATAAAATTTTCCTGACAATTGTTCTGCATCGAGACGGAAAAAAAATTCGTTCACCCTTTTGAAAGACACGTGTGCGTGGCTCGCGTGTTTCAAATGTGGCAGCGCTCTAAAAGAGAACGTCGTTTAAGTGACGTCCCCTCGTATGATCGAATATGTCAGACTTTCACGGGGCTCTTGTCTTTCTTTCTCGCACGACGTAGTCCCGAAGCCAGCTAAAAGCCGAAAGGCAACAAACCGTGTCTCTATACCGGTCCGATTATAGACCACAATCTGGGCCATCCCAGCCTCTCCAAA